>PVJS01035923.1:0-20730 GCA_004027185.1 Glis glis | reverse complement strand
AGAGAGAGAGAGAGAGAGAGAGAGAGAGAGAGAGAGAGGAGAGAGAGAGAGAGAGATCGCGCGCGCGCTGAGGCTGGCCGTGAACCCTGATCCTCCGGTCTCCGCCTCCCAAAGTACTGGGATTACAAGCGTGCGCCACCACGCCCGGCTCCTACAATTCTTTAGCATGCCCACCTCACACCACTCCTTCGTATCACCTGCCAGCCCCATTAGGCATTTGAATTTTGGGGGGGTACTGTGGATTGAACCCAGGGCATTCTACCTCTGAGCTACACCCCCAGCCCTATTTTACTTTTTACTTTGAAACACTAAGTTGCAGAGGGCTCACTAAGTTGCTGAGGCTGACCGTGAACCTGCGATCCTCCTGTCTCAGCCTCCCAAGTACTGGGATTACAACTGTGCACCATCATGCCTGGCTGGCATGTGAATTTTTTACCCAAATTTAAACCAATACTCCTTACAATTAAGAGGAAAATGAAGCACCAACAGGTTACAGCACTAGCTCATTGTCACACCTTCAGCAATACCCAAAGCTGGCACTAACACCTGATCTCCTGAGCCCCAGAACAATGTCTCTATATTACTTTTTAACTTTTTCTGAATGAAATTGTTTTCTTTCAGATATGATTACCTTTTATAAATGGGTGATAACTACCCAGGAAAAATTAGAAAGTAATGTAAGAACATTCAGGAAAGAACCTTGGAGATAGTGGGAGAATAGTAGGCACAGAATCTGCAAATAAAAGAGGAAAATCAAAAGAATGAGCTTTATATAAGTCTGTTCATGAATTTACTCTGTACAAGGTAGTGTGCACCAGACCCCAGGGACAGAGTAGCAAGCAAGATAGGTCCCCTGCCCTCACAGATCTTACAGTCTAAAACAATGTCATATTAAGTAATCTTATTCTTCTACACTAACTTTGAAAATTTTAATATTTTATCCCCTTGAAATATAGTTTACAAGATAAATATCTAACCTTATTTTGTTAGCCTCCGTTAACTTAATTCTACAAAAAGAACGCATTTACCAATATAAATAGAAGTATATGGTAACGAGACAGAAGACATTAAAAACTGTTTAAAATGTGCAATATGAACCGGGCGTGGAGGCACATGCTTGTAATCCCAGTACTTGGGAGGCTGAGACAGGAGGATAGCAGGTTTGCAGCCAGGCTCAGCAACTTGTGAGGCCCTCCGAAACTTAGTTTCAAAATAAAGAATAAAAAATCCGGGTGGGGGTGTAGCTCAGAGGTAGAATGCCCCTGGGTCCAACTCCCAGTACTACCAAAAAAAAAGTGCAATATGAGCCCTGTGTGGTGGTGTACACCTGTAATCCCAGTACTTGGGAGGCTGAGACAGGTTCAAGGACAGCCTCAGAAACGTAGTAAGACTCACAGCAACCTAGTGAGAACCTGTTTCAAAACAAAATAAAACAAAGCTGGGGGTGTAGCTTGGTGGTAGAATGCCCCTAGGTTCAATTCCCAGTACCCCTTCCCACAAAAGAGAATTCCCACTCCCCCAAGTTAGCTCTGTTGCTGTGGGGAGTTATTGGGCCTCCCTGGGTCTCAGTTTCCTCCTCCCTAAAATTCAAATAGCACTGCCCATCAAGATGCACACTTGAAATAACTGAGTAGATTGAGTTCACCAAAACCTGTAAGACCAGCCACTGAACACATCCGACCCCATGTCCGCTTTCTCTCAGCCTCAACAGAAAGTTGCCCTCCAGAGCAGAGGGGAAGGCCCTCACCTCCCAGCCGCACCCATCTTTCTGCCAACAAGAATAGTGAGTGGTGCGGGGAGGAACCGACCCACCTGGTGGAACAACTGGTACCAAAGGAACCAGGTAGCACACACGGCACAGGGGAGGGCTCATCAGAGTTAAAGCCTAGCTTTAAGAAGTTGTCCTGAAGGCTTACACACCAAAGGGATGAGATGTTTCCTCTGAAAAACAACAAAGTCTGATTGTTTTCTACACTGCCATGAGAACAAGAGGTTTGCATAGAATTTCATGTGAAGGTCAAGCAAAATGTTCTGGCTAAACAGTGAAAGAAAAATAGTCTGCCAGTCATTTGAATAGCTTCAGAGAAGGCACTGACTTGAGAATGGTATCACTAAAGGCTGTGATTACCTTCTATCTGTTTGGCTAGGAGATATGAAGACTTGAGAAAGTTTTGAAGAGGTAACTGCAGATAGGCTATACTGTATAAATTCTTAAATCAACCATAATATGGAACATTAGGTAAAGAAAGAAAACTAAATGGGAGTTTTACATATGTTCTAGTGACTTTTTTTTTTTTTTTGCAGTACTGGGGATTGAGCCCAGGGGCATTCTACCTCCAAGCTACATCCCCAGCTCTATTTTTTATTCTTTATTTTGAAACAGGGTCTCACTAAGTTGCAGAGGGGCCTAAGTACCTGAGGCTGGCTGTGAACCTGCGATCCTCCTGTCTCAGCCTCCCAAGTACTGGGATTACAAGTGTGCGCCACCACGCCTGGCATGTTCTACTGATTTCTGAAAAACCATTCAGTTTAATGGTTCAGCAACCAAACCAATGGAGAGAACACTAATCTCACCTGGCCGACCGCCTGCCCCGGCCAGAGAGAATGCAAGCCATCATCTTCACACATGAACGAACAGAGTTGACTCAGTCTTCCACTGTGTCCCCCAAGAGCGGGTCACTGCTCTCAATTCCTCAATTCTAGACTGAGAAGTAAGAAGTGTGGTCCACCTCACTACCTACATAGCTGGCTGTCTCAGCTTCAGGTCGCAGATTAAATGTCACCTTGTCACACAGCCTTCTTGACCCCATTATCATCGCAACTCCATCTCCACCCAATTTTTCTATTTTGTACAAATGTAATCATAGAGTACTCTTCTGTGTTTGGCTTCTTTTGCTCAATATTATGTTTGAAAGACTCACCCAAGCCGGGCGTGGTGGCGCACACTTGTAATCCCAGTACTTGGGAGGCTGAAACAGGAGGATCCGGGTTTGCCGCCAGCCTCAGCTACTTAGTGAGGCCATCCGCAACTTAATGAGACCCTGTTTCAAAAATAAAAAGAATAAAAAATAGGACTGGGGGTGTAGCTCAGAGGTAGAATGCTCCTGGGTTCCATCCCCAGTACCGAAAAAAAGACTCACCCATATAGTCATAGAATTTATAGAATTTTCACTTGATTGCTATATAATATTCCATAATATGTATATTGCATAAATATACAATTTCTTTAACTATTTTACTGCTACTGAATATTTAGGAAGTTACAATTTGGAGTTGTTACAAATAGGCTATGAATATTCCAGATATGCTCTAAGAGTGTGTGGCTATGAACATTCTAGGAAATGTTCGCTGGTCAAAGTGGACAAGTATTTCTATTGGGTATTTCCTTTGGAATGAAATTGCTGGCTCACAGCGTATGAATGTGTTTAGCTTTCATAGACACTGCCAGTTTTCTAAATGATTATTCTACTCTATACTCTTTTTTTTTTGTACTGGGAATTGAACCCAGGGGTATTTTACCTCTGAGCTACACCCCACAGCACTATTTTATTTTTTATTTTGAAACAAGGTCTTACTAAGTTGTGGAGGGCCTCAACTAATTGCTAAGGCTTGTATTCTGTACTCTTAGCAGAAATATTTTTCTTGTTGCTTCACAAACTTGCAACACTTGATACTGTCTATTTTTGCACTTAAGCTATTCTGATGGGTACTTAGTAATATGATGGTCTAATTTGCATTTCTCTCAGGACTAATAAAGTTGACTGCCTTTTGGTATATTAATGAACATTGATACTACTACATTAAGCCCCTATTGAAGTCCTTTACTTGTTTTTTTAATAGGGTAATCAGAATTTTTCTTGTTAATTTGTAGTTATTCTTTATATTTTCTAGATATGTCTCCTGTCTTTTTGTTGGAGGAGGGTGCTTCATTATCCTGTTTGACTATCTTAAGTTCTCAAAGATGTTCTATATTTTTCTTCTAAAAGCTTTGAAGTTTTGCTTTTTAAGTTTTACATATTATATCTATCTGGAATCAATTTTTTTTATGTGTGGTGCCGGGGATGGAACCCAGGGGCGTTCTACCTCCGAGCTACACCCCCAGCCCTATTTTGTATACTTTATTTTGAAACCGGATCTCATGAAGTTGCAGAGGGCCTCACTAAGTAGCTGAGGCTGGCAGCGAACCCGGATCCTCCGGTCTCCACCTCCCAAGTACTAGGATTAGAAGCATGTGCCACCACGCCCGGCTTGGAATCAATGTTTTAACAAAGTGTGATATACATACTAAGATATCTGCTTTCCTTATGTATATATAAATTATCTAGTACCATTTATTGAAAATCTTACCCTTTCCTCACTGTAGTGCTCTTACTGGAGAAGGTCCAAGGAGTTCCTAGAGAGAGGACCTCAAATCAAGACAAGTGAGTTGTGGGGGGGGTACTGGAGTACTGGGGATTGAACCCAGGGGCACTCTACCTCTAACCTACACCTCCAGTCCTTTAAAAAAAAATTTAAGCCGGGAGTGATGGCGCACACTTGTAATCCCAGTACTTGGGAGGCTGAGACCGGAGGATCGCAGGTTCGCGGCCAGCCTCAGCTACTTAGTGAGGTCCTCTGCCACTTAGTGAGACCCTGTTTCAAAATAACAAATAAAAAATAGGGCTGGGGGTGTAGCTCGGAGGTAGAATGCCCCTGGGTTCAATCCCCAGTACTGCAAAAAAAGAAAAAGAAAAAGAAAAAAATTTAAAACAGGGTCTCGCTAAGTTGTGGAGATTGGCCTTGAACCTGTGATCCTCCTGCCTCAGCCTCCCAAGTACCATGATTATAGGCATGTGCCACCACTCCTGGCTGAGACTCTTCTTTTAAAGGAAACTTAGAGGTAGGCATGGGAAGGTATATGAGGATGACATCAGTCTGATAACAGCAAGACAGTTTATGGTAGTCTGGCCCTCCCTGGGATCCTTAGGCTGACATGGTCTCCATTATCTGATCAGTAAATAAAGTTGGAAAGTACCCTAGATTATAGGTTTAATATATTGTGTCTTAAGCCGGGCATGGTGGCACACACTTGTAATCCCAGTTCTTGGGAGGCTGAGACCGGAGGATCCGGGTTTGTGGCCAGCCTCTGCTACTTAGTGAGGCCCTCCACAACTTAGTGAGACCCTGTTTCAAAATAAAGAATAAAAAGCCGGGCGTGGTGGCGCATGCTTATAATCCCAGTACTTGGGAGGCTGAGACAGGAGGATCACAGGTTTGAGGACAGCCTCATCTACTTAGCGAGGCCCTCCACAACTTAGTGAGACCCTGTTTCCAAATAAAGAATAAAAAATAGGGCTAGGGGTATTGCTGGGAGGTAGAATGCCCCTGGGTTCAATCCTGAGTACCGCCAAAAGAAAAAAGAAAGAAAGAATAAAAAAATCAGGCTGGGGGTATACCTTGGAGGTAGAATGCCCCTGGGTTCAATCCCCAGTACTGCAAAAAAAAAAAATAAAATAAATAAAATAAAATATTGTGTCTTAAAATATTGTTTAATCTCTTATAACATAGGCTAATTAAGAGTGCACAAGCAATTTTCATAGTGAGTAAATTTATGATAACTCTAAGATTTACAGATTGCCCAGAAATTCTGGAGTGACAGGCCTGGGAGAGAGAGCTGGCTTGAGGGGAAAAGGTATGCAGAACTTTACCATAAGGCTTTCAGATTAAAGTTGCAGTTTCCTTGTTCTTTCTTTAGTCTTCTTTCTTTTTTTTTTTTTGCGGTACCGGGGATTGAACGCAGGGGTGTTCTACCTCCGCGCTACACCCCCGGCCCTATTTTTTATACTTTATGTTGAAACCGGGTCTCACGAAGTTGCGGAGGGCCTCACTAAGTAGAGAGAGAGAAAGAGAGACAGGGAAAGAGAGAGACAGAGAGAGAGAGAGAGAGCTGAGGCTGGCCGTGAACCCGGATCCTCAGGTCTCCGCCTCCCAAAGTACTGGGATTACAAGCGTGCGCCACCACGCCCGGCTCTTTAGTCTTCTTTCTACCTGTCTTTTATGTTTATTCTATCCTACCTCAGTGTAAAGCCGTCTTTGTCATAAATCTGGTGAGCCATGCACAGCTGCATCTGTTTCTGGTCTATCTGTTCCATTGGTTGGTTTGTATTTCCTTATGGTAAAACATCTTAAGTCAGTGTTTCTAAAGCTTTAAACTACATAAAAATAACCAAGAACGCTTGCTGAAACACAGACTCCTTGGCCTCAACCCCAGAAATTCTGATTTAATAGGGTTTGGGGTAGAGCCAAAGAAGCTCCAGTTCCAGCAAGCTCCCAGGTGTGTGGACACTGCCGCCCAGGACCACAGTTTGATAAGCACTGTCTCAATTAGTATAGATTTATAACAAGTCTTGCTAACTGGAAATGTAAGTTCTTCAGCTCTGTTTTTCTTCAAGACTGCCTGAGCTATTCTTAGCCCTTTGCATTTCTATATGAATTTTAAAGTTAGCATTAGTTGCGCGCATGCGCGCGCGCGCGCACACACACACACACACACACACACCCCAGAAAAAATAACAAAATCAAACTGCTGGGATTTTGTCAGAGTGTAATAATAATGTAGGTTAATTTGGAGAAAACCTGAATTTTAAAATATTGAGTCCTTCATGAACAAAGTATACCCCTCCATTATTTGGATCTTCAATAATTTCTCTTAATGCTTTGTAGATTCTAGTATAGAGATAAATCTCTGGATAGATTTATTCCTAGGAAACTCATTTTTTGACACTATTAAAAATGCTATCTTTTTTCTGTTTAGTTTTTTTAAATTGTGTAAACAGAACATAAAAGTTGCCATCTTAACATTACTAAACTGTATGTTTAAAATTTACGCCAGAGTGGGTGTGGTGGCGCACGCTTGTAATCCCAGTACTTGGGAGGCTGAAACAGGAGGATTGCAAGTTCGCGGCCAGCCTCAGCTACTTAGTGAGGCCCTCCACAACTTAGTGAGACCCTGTTTCAAAATAAAGAATAAAAAATAGGGCTGGGGTGTAGCTCAGAGGTAGAATGTCCCTGGATTCAATCCCCAGTACTGCAAAAACAACAACAACAAAAAAAAAATAAAATTTAAGTACATTCCTTTGCTGTACAACCAAGCTCTAGAATTCTTTTCATTTGCAACTGAAACTATAACCATTAAACAACAGCTCTCCATTTCTTCCCCCTCCCTCAGGCCCTAGAAACCACCATTCTACTTCATCTCTCTCGGAGTCTGACTACTCTCATGTAGGTGGAACTGTTAAGTAGTTAGGCAGATATGAGCAAGTGGTGGGGAATATATATATATATTTTTTATTCAGGTAACAATTTCCCACCGTCTGCAACACTCCCCTCACTTCCCAGAAAAGTAGCAAGAAAATTTTATAACACCACCCAAGAGAATCTGGAGTATTGTTTCTATTAAAAACAAGTTTCCTTTTTATTCTTATCACTACATGTTTCTCATAATCTTCCAAACGTGACTAGGGTCCCTTTATATGACAAGCAGTCCACTCCTTAAATATGAAGGAACTTTCAGATAACTGCTTTTTCTCACATGTAAATCAAAGTCAGCTCAGAGCTCTCCTGTGGGTGCATAACTGTTTGGCAACACTAAACCCAAAATGGATGATGCCCACCCAAGTCAGGCTGACCTTATGAAGCAAGGAACAAGGAAATACTATGAAAGGCAGAACTATTCTTCCCCCCCCCCTTTTTTTTTGCGGTACTGGGGATTGAACCCAGGGGCATTCTACCTCCGCGCTACACCCCCAGCCCTATTTTTTATACTTTATTTTGAAACCAGGTCTCACGAAGTTGCGGAGGGCCTCACTAAGTAGAGAGAGAGAGAGAGAGAGAGAGAGAGAGAGAGAGCGAGCTGAGGCTGGCCATGAACCCTGATCCTCCGGTCTCCACCTCCCAAAGTACTGGGATTACAAGCGTGCGCCACCACGCCCGGCCCACTATTCCCCTTTTTAAATGATATACTTGAGAGCATTCACTTTTAAAATCAGTACCAAATGACAGTAAGTTAAAAAGAGCTATATTCTCAGAAGTAGAACACTGGTTCAAATCCCCTATCCTTGCTCTATAGACCATTTCAAATCTGTCTCAAACCTATTTCCCCTAAGTCTCACTACTGCTGTACACAAATCTCCCATCATGGCTGAAGGACCCTCGTGGAGCTTACACTCGCCCATCCCTTCGCCTTGGCTCCTGCTGTATCGCTCCATCTAAACCCCATCCATCTTTCATGCCCTGACTCAAATCCTCCCCTAGTAAACAAAGCCTTCTTTGCTCAGTCCTAAATATTTTCTTCCTTTCTTAGCAACTAGGGGATTTATGATCAATTAGTAGTTCAAGCTGCCTGGTATCAGTAATTATATTATGAATTTATCTGATCTGGGCTAAATTAAAAATTCCATGAAGGCAAGTCCATGGTTTATATAATTTCTTCCACATCATCAAGTGGCATGCTGGTCTGGCAAATCCTGAGATGCTGGACCTTCTGTTATCACAATGCTTTTAAACTCTTTTCTCTACTATGTATATTTTCACATAGAAAGAAAGGACAACACATCAATCTGTTGGTCATTTGGCTGCCCGAAAAGCAAATACCTTCTGAATGCTGGAGATGCCAGCTCATCAGCACTGCCCGATGCACCTTTCATACTGCCAAGAAAAGCAGACCTGTTTAGAACCTCAGCTATTCAGACCGAATTCTTCATCCTTTAGCACTGTGTTAACTCACAACATCAAGAGGCCTAAAGGCAGCCAGTCGCAGTGGCACCTGCCTGTTATCCCAGCCTTGGGAGGCTGAGATAGGAGAATCACAGGTTAGAGGCCAGCCTCAGCAACTTAGTGAGACCCTGAAAACTTTAATTTGTATAGTCCTTTAATCAGTTGTTTGCTATTTCTATTGACTGTCAATCATGGGAGCTTGCCTTCCTTTTTCTTTATTCATCTTAATTGCAAGGTGATTGCACAGTGTGTGTGTGTGTGTGTGTGTGTGTGTTACTAGAGATTAGACTCGGGCATTCTACCTCTGAGGTACACCCCCAGACTCAATAGAGTCTTGGTAAGCCAGGTGTAGTAGCCCACGCTTGTAATCCCAGTACTTGGGAGGCTGAGACAGGAGGATCCGGGTTCACGGCCAGCCTCGGCTACTTAGTGAGTCCTCCACAACTTAGTGAGACCCTGTCTCAAAATAAATAATAAAAAAAATAGGGCTGGGGGTGTAGCTCAGAGGTAGAATGCCCCTGGGTTAAAGCCCCAGTACCGCAAAAAATAAAAATTAAAATTAAAAAAAAAAAAACCTGTGATCCATCCTTCTGTCTCAGCTTCCCAAGTACTGCACCCAGCTTATTGCACAACTTTAATTTGGAAATAGTTTTTCCTAGAGGAGATTGATTTCTGCGACCATAGGCCAGGTGGCACCATAAATTTAGGATCACTTCAGACTTGTTTGAAGGTGTTAGCTCAGCAGAAAGTTCTGAAAGTGCTAATTACCCTCAGATAATGCCAACCTTTCAGCTGCTTGCTGCCCAGGCTTCAGTTCCTGGCCTCTCACCTCTCGCCCTGACCCTAGCTCCTGACTTCTTTGTGTGTGTGAGTGTTTAAGTCAGGTGAGAAGAATCTTTTTTTTTTTTTTTTGCGGTACCAGGGATTGAACCTAGGGGCATTCTACCTCCGAGCTACACCCCCAGCCCTATTTTTTATTCTTTATTTTGAAACAGAGTCTCACTAAGTTGGGGAGGCCTCACTAAGTAGCTGAGGCTGGCCGCGAACCCGGATCCTCCAGTCTCAGCCTCCCAAGTACTGGGATTACAAGTGTGCACCACCACGCCCGGCTGAGAAGAATCTTTAGACACCTCTTCTCTTGTGAGACTAGCAATGCCTTAACGAGTATGTCCTTTCCAGGGTCATTGTTCTGCCGCAGATAGGTCTCTCAGAGCATCTTGTCTCCCATATTGCAGAAGTAGAAGTCCCTAAGTTCTGGCCCGTTAGTCCCCATTCTTTTGTTTTAATCTATGTCTTTAGTTTTATTTCTTAACTCCTCCCTATTTCCTATGATACTGAAGACAATAGCGAAACACCCCCAAAAGAAAGATATTGGCCAAAAGCAGAGAGGTCCCTGGAAATACCTGACCTGGCAGGGATTACAGTCCAGGAGTTTTATAACTTTGACAATCAGCCATCAGTTCTCATCCACATTGGCTGTCTATAGATTTTTGATCATGGTAACAGGGACATAGGTTACCAAAGTGTAGAGTTTGGTGAATCTTCATCCTCATTTTGTTTTCTGGACAATCACACACAAATATGATATGGGGCATTCCTTATTGTTTTGGCCCAGACAGCTTTGTTGAGCTTGGTATCAATGTGCACTTCTGGAGTCCCCATCTCCTTCATGACAAAGTTCCAGATCTCCTTGAGTGTCCACGGGGCACGCTTCTTGAAGCCCACTCCATGGATGCACTTGTGAATGTCAATGGTGTACTCTCCGGCCACCACCTTATGATGGCAGGACGGCCCTTCTTCTTCTTGCCACCCTTCTTTGTAGGAGCCATTCTGCCCAGCCCAGGTTGGAAAGAAAGCTATCTTTTCATTTTCTTAATGCTGTCCTTCAAAAAACAGAAGGTTTTAGCCAGGCGTGGTGGCGCATGCTTGTAATCCCAGTACTTGGGAGGCTGAGACTGGAGGATCCGGATTCGCAGCCAGCCTCAGATACTTAGTGAGGCCTCCGCAACTCAGTGAGACCCTGTTTCAAAAGAAAGAATAAAAAAATGGGGTTTGGGGTGCAGCTCGGCGGTAGAATGCCCCTGGGTTCAATCTGCAGTATCGCAAAAAATAAAAAAAAACAGAAGGTTTTAACTGCGCACAGTGGTATATGCCTGTTTATCCCAATATGTGGGAGGCTGAGGCAGGAGGACTGCAAGTTTGAGGACAACCTGGGCAAGAACCTGTTTCAAAATAAAAAAAAAATAGAAGCCGGGTGTGGTGGCGCTTGTAATCCTGGTACTTGGGAGGCTGAGACCAGAGGATCCAGGCTCACGGCCAGCCTCAGCTACTTAGTGAGGCCTTCCGCAACTTAGTGAGACCCTGTTTCAAAATAAAGAACAAAAAACAGGGCTGGGAGTGTAGCTCAGAGGTAGAATGCCCCTGGGTTCAATCCCCAGGACAGCAAATAAAATAAAATAAAATTAAATTAAATTAAAAAATAGAATGGGATAGGGGTGTAACTCAGTGGTAGAGCGCCCCTTGGGTTCAAACCCTAGTACCACAAAACTAAAAATTACCACACCAATGTAGTGGGATAAATTTTACTTGGAAAAAAAAATTCTCTAACATGGCAGTCAATGATTTAAGTTGATGATTGACTTTACACATTAATTTCCTTTGTGATTTCTTCGTTGATCCATGGACAAAATATGTGGTTTAACTGCTTCGTTTACAAATATTTGTGGTTTTTCTAGATAATCTACTTATGTCATTTAATTCCGTGTGGAAAGATATACACATCATATGATATCAATCTTTCATTTATTCATTCATTGAGACTTGTTTTACTGTCCCGGTATGCTGAACATACCATGTGCACTTGAAAACACCATGTATTGTGAGTATATTGTTCTATAAACATTAGGTCAAGGTGGTTGATAGTGTTGTCCAAATTACTTATAAAATTACTCCCCATTTTTGCTAATTATGCCATCAGTTGCTGAGAGAAGAGTGTTAAAATCTTCAACAATGATTGTGACATTACCTATTTCTCAGTTTAATTCTGCTAATATTTGTTTCATGTACATGTAGCTATTATTATGACTGTTCCGTCCTCCTGGTAAATTTCCCCTATATTATTATGAAATAGTCCTCTGTCTCTAGATGAAATCCATTTTATCTGATATTAAATTAGAAATTCAGTCTTTTTATACTTACCATTTTTATGAAATATTTTTAATCTAATTATTTTCAACCTAAGACTTTATGTTTACAATACCTCTCTTCTAGGGAGCATAGAGTTGCATCTTACTTTTTTTTTTCCATTATGACAATCTTTGACTTCTTTTGGGGGAACTTATCCATTGATATTTAATATCATTATTCATGAAGTTGGGTTTAGTTTTTCTCCTTCAATATACTAATGAAGTGAATTGCCCTGTTTCATATTAAGCCAGTTTTGGATTCCAAAGAAAAACACTATTTAGTCAAAACATTGTCCTTACTATATATTGCTATTTCATATATTTTGTCCAGTTTTGCAGTTATTTACAATGGGAGTTCAATCCAACACCAATTACTCCAACATGATTGGAAAGGAAATTCACAAATAAGCATTAGTTTTACAACATGGTTAACTAAGGAGGAAAAAAAAAAAGATCAATCCCCAGGTCAGATCAGAATTGGGGGGAAAAAAACTAGAAGAGAGAAGACAGGAGCAGAGAAATGACGCAGCATACATTTTCTGGTGAGAATTCAAAGCTTTGTCTTTGTGATCATTGTTATCCTCCTGTAAGGTGTCACTTTTCTATTTGCTGTCAACACTTTTCTTAAGTTTGTTTGTTTGTTTGTTTTTTCCCCACCAGGTTGACTTAGCCATGCATAGGCATGGTTTTCTTTGTTTTATCTTGCTTAGGTCTTGCTGTGTTTATTCCTCTATACAGAAGTACTTCTGAAGTATGTAACTCTAGTAATACGAACTATCAGAAATACCACTGCCAACTCACAAAGTTATATTGACCATCTTGATAAATTAAAATTTAAAAATGAGCATTCCCAATGGGCACGGTGGCGCATGCCTGTAATCCCAGTATGTGGGAGGTTAAGACAGGAGGACCACAGGTTTGAG
Organism: Glis glis; assembly: GCA_004027185.1. NCBI lineage: Eukaryota > Metazoa > Chordata > Mammalia > Rodentia > Gliridae > Glis > Glis glis. The sequence goes on along the minus strand of PVJS01035923.1, from coordinate 7,868 downwards.
GCCAGCCTCAGCAACTTAGCAAGACCCTGTTTCAAAAATAAAAAATAAAAGGCCAGGGGTATAGCTCAGAGGTAGAATGCCCCTAAATTCAATCCCCAGTACAAAAAAAGAGAGAGAGAGAGAGAGAGAGAGAGAGAGAGATAAGTATTCACTAGAAGAAAAACAAGTAATCATTTTAATCTGTAAAAATGGTTAGCTAACTATTTTATGTTCATAGATAAGTATATATTAAGTAGCTTTAAAATCAATAACAGAGCTAGGTATAGTGGCTCAGGCAACATAGTGAGACTGAGAGGAGAGGAGAAGAGAAGAGAGGGAGAGGGAGAGGGAGAAGGAGAGGGAGAGGGAGAGGAGAAAATACACACAATAATATAAAACTTCCAAAGGACTTTTTCCTTCTTTGATTTATAGAGACACTGCGGCTCCGGCAGACAGTCAGAGGCAAGCTGCCAATGTCAATTCACACTTAAACAGAACTTGTGCCAATGAAAACCGAAACACCTGTATTAATTAACTAAATTGTTCCCATTTTCAACAATGAAAGGAAATTAGAAACATTACTGAATGTCACTGACTTGGCTCATCTGAAAGGAAATAATGTAGCTATCACAGTTCATTTTAAAGTATCAAGCTGAATAGTTCTCTAAAACAATATGGGTTATTTTTACTATGACTCAGCCAATTTTCCTGAAACATGTAGATATAATTTCTCAGGAACAGTACCACATAATGAAACTTTTCCTAACATAGCTGACATATATTTCAACATCCTGAACCAACATGAAAACACTGGCAAAACGTCTTTAAAAAAAGAGATGTAGAGCCAGCCAAGGTGGCGCACGTTTGTAATCCTGGTACTTAGGAGGCTGAGACAGGAGGATTACAGGTTCGAGAACAGCCTCAGCAATTTAGTGAGGCTCTCAGCAACCTAGTGAAACTCTGTTTTCAAATAAGAAATAAAATCAGTCTGGGGGTGTAGCTCAGAGGTAGAATGCCTCTGGGTTCAATTCCCAGTACCGCACAAAAAAAGAGAGATATGTCACCAACATTTTAGTAAACTTTTACACAGTTCACTAAAGCTGAACAAAATTCAGGACCAATAAGCCATTCATCTGTTTATTCAATAAACATCTACCAAATGCTAAATACCCATGGTCCCCATCCCTCCAAGGGCTTACAATCTTTTGGCAGGAATATTAAGACTAATATTGTACTTACTCTTCTATCAACACAGGAAGACACCCCATGGCACTAGTGGTTCACCACACCAGACCAGGGAAACAGATGCACAGTAAGAAAGAGTATGCTGTCTCTGTCCTCTCTGTTGTCTTCTCTTCCATATACATGGCCAATTCCAAACAGGTCTCACCCACTCAGGCTACTGGAAAATAGGAATGTTCTACAAACCAGGGACCAGATAGCCTGGCACATCACTGAATGCTGAGTGCACCAACCTTTACCTACTATGGAGTACTCTTATTTATGTTGTGCAATTTGATCCTTAAAACAAGGTTTCAGTGTGTGGGAGGGACACTTCACTCCTTCCCGCATTTGAGAGAAGAGGAAGATGAACCAAGGAGCCATCCTTATCATCATGCAGTGCTCGTGTAAATGATGGAACTAAACGGAGCCGCGTAGCTGCAGAATAGGAACTACTCCTCCACGGGTTGTAGTGTATTTTGTTCATTCTCTTACTTTGCATACATTTATTGAATGACAACTAGGAGTAAAGCATTGACGCACTGTACCAGGCAGTGTAAAGTACCCAGGAAAGAAGAGCCGAGTCTCTAAAGCTGAAGTTTATAGTATGGTAAAGAAAAGACATATATATAATTTATTATAAAATATGCTAAAATAGGACCCTTGCCAAAAGAGAGCAACATACAAAAGTTCAGGAGTATGGAACTGGTCCAGGTACGGTGGTGTATGCCTGTAATCCCAGTATTTGGGAGGCTGAGACAGGAGGATTTCAGGTTCAAGGACAGCCTCTGCAATGTAGCAAGATTCTCAGCAACCTACTGAGACCTCATTTCAAAGCAAAAAATAAAAAGGGCTTGGAGTGTAGCTCAGAGATAGAGTACCCATGGGTTCAATCCCTAGTACCACCAAAAAATAAAAAAAAAAGAGTATAGAAGTGGCTGGGCACTGTAATCCCAGCTACTCGGGTTGAAAGTTCAAAACCAGCCCCGTAGCCAGGCATGGTAGTGCATGCTTGTAATCCCAGTACTTGGGAGGCTGAGACCAGAGGATCCAGGTTCGCGGCCAGCCTCAGCTACTTAGTGAGGCCCTCCACAACTCAGTGAGACCCTGTTTCAAAATAAAGAATAAAAAATAGGGCTGGGGGTGGAGCTCAGTGGTAGAAAGTCCCTGGGTTCGATCCCCAGTACCACAAAAGAAAAAAAAAAAAAAACCAGCCCCGTCAACTTAGCAAGACCCTATCTCAAAAAATAAATTGATAATAAAAAATAAAAAGGGTGGGGTGTATAGCACAGTGGTAGAGCACCCCTCAGTTCAATCCCCAGTATTGCAAAAAAAAATGTCCAGAAGTAGGGTAGCATGTAAAAGTGGTCCTTCTTGTCTCAAATACACTTAGAGTTATATATAACACAACTGTCTCTCAGTACTCACTGGGGTTAGTTCCAAGGCCCCCTGAAAATACCAGAATCCAAGTCCCCTACATAAAACGGTATAGTACTACATATAATCTACACATCCTTCCATGCACTGTAAATCATCTCTAGTTATAATACCTAATACAATGTAAATGCTATATAAATAGTTGTTATACTGTATTGTTTAGGGAATGATGACAAGATTGATTGATTGTTTATGGACCTAGGAATTAAAGTTGGGGGCATTCCACTCCCGAGCTATGCCCCCAGCCCTATTTTGTTTTTTATTTTGAAACATGGTCTCACTAAATTGCTGACAGCCTCACTAAGTTGCTGAGGCTGGCTTTGAACCTCCTGTCTGACTCCCAAGTACTTGGATTACAGGCATGCGCTACCACGGCCAGCTAAGATTTTTTAAAATCTGTACATATTCATTACAGATGAAATTTTTTTCAAATATTTTCAATCTATGGTTGGTTGAATGTGTGGATGCCCTGAGGATGTGGAGGGTCAACTGTATAGATTTTCTTTCTTTGTTGAAACCAGAAGCCACTTTTTTTTTTTTTTTTGGCAGTACTGGGGATTGAATACAAGGGCATTTTACCTCTGGGCTACACCCCCAGTCCTATTTTTTTTTTATTCTTTATTTTGAAACAGGGTCTCACTAAGTTGTGGAGAGCATCACTAAGTAGCTGAGATTGGCCACGAACCCGGCCAGAAGCCACTTCTAATTTTCCATCTTATCCACTTCTATATCATGCAAAAAGAAGGGGTAAGAGAAAAGACTAATAAATGAAAGGAAGCCAGGCGTGGTGGCGCACGCTTGTAATCCCAGTACTTTGGGAGGTGGAGACCGGAGGATCCGGGTTCGCAGCCAGGCTCAGCTCGCTGTCTCTCTCTCTCTGTCTCTCTCTGTCTCTCTCTCTCTCCCTGTCACTCTCTGCTTAGTGAGGCCCTCCACAACTTCGTGAGACTCGGCTTCAAAATAAAGTATAAAAAATAGGGCCGGGGGTGTAGCGTGGAGGTAGAACGCCCCTGGTTTCAATCCCCGGTACCTCAAAAAAAAAAAAAAAAGAAAAAAGAGCCAGGTGTGGTGGCGCACACCTGTAATCCCAGTACTTGGGAGGCTGAGACAGGAGGATTGCAGATTCCAGGAAAGCCTTAGCAAGTAGTGATACTCTCATCAACCTAGCAAGACCCTGTTTCCAAATAAGAAATAAAATCGGGCTGAGGGTGTAGCTCAAAGGTAGAATGCCTCTGGGTTCAATCCCCAGTGCCACAAAAAAAAAACACCTTCTTTGATCCCAAATCCTCAAACATCTATTACCACATTTCCCCTTTCACCGCCAATCTTCTTTATCACCTTTCTTTTCTTACACCTCCTTCCCTCTCTCTGCAGTGAGGTGACTATCCAGATCACCCACTGACACCCTGCTAGAGGAGGCGAGGCACTCCTAACTGTCCAGGCCACAGCCTCGACCGCTCCGCACTGTCAAATGCTCAGGAGCAGCCCCATCTCTCAACACCCCCTCCTTCCCTGGTCTCTACAACCCATGCGTTCCTGCCCCTGCTCCCAGCTCCTTCTTACCACACCCATGCAGGTATCACCCTCAGTCTTAGGCATAAAAGGTATAGATTATAGTGGCACTAGCTCTGTTACTTCATTAATTCATTCCACAAATATTTATTAAGCACCTATTATGTACAATATAATAGAATAGGATAAAAATAAAAAGAACAGGAAATATTTGGTCACTGCCTTTAAACCTAAGCAAGTACAAAGGAAAATGGTTATGCTTAAGCCAGCAGCAAGAAACATGTGGCTTGGAAACTAAAATGATGAGGGACTTCTCTCCTTTATTTCCTTAGGTGGCAGTGTTTCAACAAGAGCAATCTGAAGCAAGAACACACCAGAGGCAAATAACTTACAAGGAAAAAGAATGAAACGGAAAGGAAAGAGCCACTACTCACTGATGTAAAGGCCAGCAGCTCCTCTTCAGTTAACTTATGAACTGGGTTGTTCTTTTGAAAATTTGTGCTTTGAATTCAAAAAGAAGGTACATTAATTCTAAACTGCATGTTGTAGTCGATGAAATACAATTTTCTAAAAGCAAAATAAATATTTTATATATTTGAATGCACATACTATAATATTATGGCATTAGACATACATGTAGAAATGTGTTTACCAAAGGTAAGTATGAAAAATAAAAAGTTAGCCAGGTGTGGTGATGCACACTTGTAATCCCAGTACTTGGGAGGCTGAGACCAGAGGATCCAGTTTCGCAGCCAGCATCAGCTACTTAGTGAGGCCCTCCGCAACCTAGTGAGACCCTGTTTCCAAATAAAGAATAAAAAATAGGGCTGGGGGTGTAGCTCGGAGGTAGAATACCCCTGGGTTCAATCCCCAGTACCGCAAAAAGAAAAAGTAAAAAGTTACATAATGCTGACAAATTGTGGTTGGCATACCAATCTGTGCCACTCGGCAAAGATGAGAAAGAATTAATATGGCACCAACCCCTATTTACTAAACTTATGCCATAAAAAATTACTATAAATACTAGACGAATAAAAATAAAAAGTTGTCCAAGAGGCAAAACAATAGGAATACTAAGATATTGTTGACACAAGTATAATTAGTAAAATCATTTTTAAAACAATTTAGCACTATTACTATCTTGTAAAGTTACTATCCACATATCCTCAACTGAGTAATTCCATCCTAGATATAGAGCCCGGATGAATAACTGAATGGGTGGACGAGGAATGTCATACATAAATATCCACAGCAATATTGTGTGCAATAGTAAAAATCTGGAAACAATACAAATGACCAAAAGAAAAATGACCATTTGAGATATATCCATCCAAAGCAATGCTATACTACAAATTAAACTGTGGCTATAGATAACAACATGAATCACAGGAACACAATAATGAGAGAAAATAAAGCAAACTGCTGAGAACTCCATGTCACTAAATACCACTTTTATAAACCTCAAAAACAAGCAAAATGAAGTAGTTGACTTACAAGCATAAAATACATGAGATTAAATGTATTTTTTGTCTTTACTTATTTAATCTTGTATTATGTACAACATATTATATGAGAAACTAAAATACAAAGACGAACAACACAAAGTCTTTGTGTCAAAGTGTTTTCAAAGCTGGGCGTAGTGGCTCACGCTTGTAATCCCAGTACTTTGGGAGGCGGAGACCGGAGGATCCGGGTTCATGGCCAGCCTCAGCTCTCTCGCTCTCTCGCTCTCTCTCGCTCTCTCTCTCGCTCGCTCTCGCTCACTCTCTCTCTCTCTCTCTCTCTCCCTGTCTCTCTCTCTCCCTGTCTCTCTCTACCTAGTGAGGCCCTCCGCAACTTCGTGAGACCCGGTTTCAAAATAAAGTATAAAAAAATAGGGGTGGGGGTGTAGCACGGAGCTACAACACCCCTGGGTTCAATCCCTGGTACTGCAAAAAAAAAAAAAAGTGTTTTAAATACTATAGGAGTGGCAGACAAACAGAATATTGTGGGGATCATCCATCTACAACTCTCAGTACATTCAGCTCTAGTAAATGTATTTTTTTAAGGCAAGAATATTACAAACACAAAATTTAGGATAGCGTTTTCTTTTGCGAAGAGGTGGAAGGATGGGATGCAGAAAAAGCACCCAGGTTGTGCTAGTGGTATTTGTCATCTGGTTGTTAACAGGGGGGTGTGTTCACTGGTGTCCATTTTATTATTACAATATATAACTTAAATTTATATATTACACTAGTTTGTAGTAAATATTATACATTAAGAATGAAAAGAAAATATCACCCCATATAATAGTAACACTTCCTTGTAATTTTCAATACTGTTTGAGGATTTTAAAATGAGCATAAGCCGGGTGTGGTGGCGCACGCTTGTAATCCCAGTACTTGGGAGGCGGAGACCAGAGGATCCAGGTTCGCGGCCAGCCCTCCGCAACTTCGTGAGACCTGGTTTCAAAATAAAGGATAAAAAAATAGGGCCGGAGGTGTAGCTCAGAGGTAGAATGCCCCTGGGTTCAATCCCCGGTAGCCCCCCCAAAAAAATAAATAAAATAAAATGAGCATAAAATGTTCATATAGTAATTTTTAAATGAACCTATTTTTATTGTTGGTAAAAAAAAAAATGAGCCCAGCATGGTGGCACACGCTTGTAATCCCAGTACTTGGGAGGCTGAGACAGGAGGATTGCAGGTTCACAGCCAGCCTCAGCTACTCAGTGAGGCCCTCTGCAATTTAGTGAGACTCTGTTTCAAAATAAAGAATAAAGCCGGGTACTTAGTGAGGCCCTCCACAACTTAGTGAGACCCTGTTTCAAAATAAAGAATAAAAACTAGGGCTGGGGGTATAGCCCAGAGGTAGAATGCCCCTGGGTTCAATCCCCAATACCTAAAAAAAAAAAGAATAAAAAATAGGACTGGGGGTGTAGCCCAGAGGTAGAACGCCCCTGGGTTCAATCCCCAGTACCTCAAAAAAAAAGATAATGTGAAAGTACCTGGTACAATGCCTAGCACATAGTATTGCTTATAAATCATTACTATTCATATTGTTATAGTAAGCATCATTATAAATTGAACAAATAATTTTTCTAAGGTAAACATGAATTCTGTCACTGGAATCAAATAATGTGATAGGACAATTGCCTTGGATTTAGACCCCTATATGAGTACTCCCTCATAGGGGACTATAGAAATGAATTTCACTTTTGCATAAATGAAAACCTACTGTTAGTATATAGGAGGAAAATGCTATTGAGGTGAGCACTAAAAGCTGACTACTGTGCAGTTAAAAGAACAAAATTCTTTCAAATGCTCCCTTTCTTAAATTGTCTATTCCCAATTTAACTGGTCTCAATATCGTAAATTTGTGAGATACTCTATTCTGAACATTACTATATCTCTTGATGATAAATGGGATATTTGGATAGTCTAAAAGCACCTTCTTACAAAATCTTAATTATAAAGGTAAAGCCAGGAGTGGTGGCACACGCCTGTAATCCCAGTACTTGGGAGGCTGAGACAGGAGGATTGCAGGTTCAAAGCCAGCCTCAGCAATTCAGTGAGGCTCGCATCTACTTAATGAGACCATTTCCAAGTAAAAAATAAAATAGGAGCCGGGTGTGGTGGCGCACGCCTGTAATCCCAGTACTTTGGGAGGCGGAGACCGGAGGATCCGGGTTCGCGGCCAGCCTCATATCTCTCTCTCTCTCTCTCTCTCTCTCTCTCTCTC
>PVJS01035922.1:0-20729 GCA_004027185.1 Glis glis | reverse complement strand
ATATTTTTTTATACTTTATTTTGAAACTGGGTCTCACGAAGTTGTGGAGGGCCTCACTACTAGATAGAGAGAGAGAGAGAGACAGGGAGGGAGGGAGAGAGAGAGAGAGAGAGAGAGAGAGAGAGAGAGCTGAGGCTGGCCGCGAACCCAGATCCTCCGGTCTCCGCCTCCCAAAGTACTGGGATTACAAGTGTGCGCCACCACGCCCGGCTGGGTATATTCTTAATGTAAATTTGATACTAAATATAGGAAGATTAGAATTACTTGATGAATAAAAATAATCAAAATTTTGGAGAATTGGCTTGGAATCTTAAATTTACATTATCACCACGTTAAAGGATAATCCATTTTTGAACCATATTCAAAACAGAGAACCAATGATAATTGGAGATTAATTAGTACAACCCAATTTTCACTGGTCCTTTCTTAAACTTACAAATTACTTAGTTCAGGAAACTCTTGGGGAACATGGTGATTTTCTCTATCACCCGGAAGTCTAGGCTGGTTGTGGCTCCCCAAGTAGCCAGTTGACAATCCCTTGGTTGTTCCCTTGCTTCCAAGTCCCAGTGGCATTTGTGGCATTTGTAGAATAGGTGGCATTTGTGCCGAGGTTACATTTTTAAAACATCCCCAAAGCCAAAAGCAAGACTGCAAAGAAATACCAGTTACTCTGAGTCCTCAGTGAGTCTAGGATCTTTACATTACACCAAGAAATGGAAGAAAGCCTTTCAAGTGCTAATTCACAGTTTGTTATCTTGCTTCTTGCAGTTTTGCTATGGACCCATAGAATAGCAACCCATAAAAAACTTCTATTTTTTCTGTATTTAAAGCTACTACCTAGAGCTCTTCCACAAACTCATGGTAACTGAGACAATTGCTATGCTGTGGTTCCTACTGACTTGCTGCTCTCCTACATGTATCTCTTAGATCCATTTCCCTCAATATCCTCAATAAAATGACTTGTGCAAATTTACTTCTACTGGTCTTTTGAAGACATTGCTGGTCACCTATTCCAACAGTGGCAACTGCTCAAGCTGGGATCTCAATTATCTTTTTTTTTTTTTATTTAGGGTGGGTGACTGAACTCAAACTTTGGAAGTAGAAAAATGCAAATATTTGCAGCAGGTACATACTAATAGTAATGGATTTATGACAGTAAAGATATCAATATTAAAAGGCAAGGTGTTATATTATTATAGAAAGTGGGATTTGTTGCAATAAAAACATGCAGTATCAATATTGGTTTTTGGCATTTCTTTTACTTTCTTCTTTCCTTAGCATTCCGTGATTCTCATCTCTTCTTTTTTTTTTGCGGTACTGGGGATTGAACGCAGGGGCGTTCTACCTCCGCGCTACACCCCCAGCCCTATTTTTTATGCTTTATTTTGAAACCGGGTCTCACGAAGTTGCAGAGGGCCTCACTAGGTAGAGAGAGAGAGACAGAGAGACAGAGAGAGAGTGAGAGCTGAGGCTGGCCGCGAACCTAGATCCTCCGGCCTCCGCCTCCCAAAGTACTGGGATTATAAGCGTGCGCCACCGCCACCACGCCCGGCTCGATTCTCATCTCTTCTGTTCAAGATGATAACCCATAAAACTCCTGAATAGTTATCATTATCTAATAGGTCTCCCTCACTATAACACCAAAGTGCCTCATATTCAGGGCCTATCTCCCTTCCTTCCTTCCTTCCTTCCTTCCTTCCTTCCTTCCTTCCTTCCTTTCTATACACTTGAATCTACTTTTGATGTGCTATACTGCTTATCTTGGAATCCTACCTACTGTTAAACCTAGGTGCAGTTTAATGACTTAATGATTGTTGAAAAAATGAGTGAAAGTCCACAGAATAAGATTTCAGAATTTAAAATGTTATTCATCTCAGATGTGGGAATTTGTTTGCATTTTAATAGAGGCCTGGAAAAGTGATACCTGGGAATTTCAAAGGCTCATGAGTTGGCTGCAGGAGGTTTCTGTGAATGTGGTATTCATGGTAACCCTTCTCAGTCTACATAAAAATAAAGCTAGTCTGGCACAAGCATCAAAGCCTACATATAATCTATTGCATATGCTATGGATCTTCGATCTGTAGCAAAGCCTAGACAACCCAGGATGCACATGAAAGTAGGAGAGTAGAGAAAGAATGGGAGAGTCCATCTCCTCATTCCAGCTAAGTGAAGATTTGGACCTAAGACTGCCTTTAGAGATGTTTAGAATAAATCTAGCCTTCGAAGCTAGTTTTTGTTAGAACACTTTTGTGGCAAGATGCCTTTCTTTCCACTCTCTGTTGTACATATTTGTTAGTACCACCACATATCTTTTTTCCAAAAAATTTCCTTTTGGGGCAATAATAAAAATATTGTACATTTTCAAGAACAAAGAACAATTCACAAAGTGAACTAAGCTTATCTGCATCTGATAGTATAAGACATGGAATGACATTCTATGTGACAATTCTCCAGTACAGAGGACTTGCTGCCTCTTGGGAAAATAACTCTATAGACAAAAGGACACTTTCTATGAGTGAGGAACTCACTGCTTAATGGGAAAAATGAAGAAAGTAGAGAAATATAATACTTGGAAGAAAAAATAAGATTAAGAAAATTTGTATTAATCACCTGCTTATCAAAGGATTTAAGTAAGCCTAAAATGCAAACATCTATATTTTCAAAATTAAGGCAATACAAACTTAATCAATGGCACATGAGTAAAAATAAATCATAAGATAATTTTAAATAAGAAATCCCCCTACTTTATCTAAAAATGATTATATGTAAACAAATTTACAATTTCAAAAGATAATTCTACTCTGAGAGGCAAGGGAAATTTTAAAGCTTACTTGTGCACCATGGGTTATCTAACAAATAATAACTCATTAAATTAATGGCAATACTATGGTTAATGGTGGAAATTTAAAAAGATTTTATGGTATGAAATAATCTTATTAATATTTGAATTTTTTCTCCTTTACAAAAAAAATCAGTGAAGTACTGTCATAGATAGCTTCTATTTTGCCAAGCTATTAAAGTACAAAAAAGAAGTGTCCTTTGACATATATTTTCCAAAAATTTTGATAATGCACACACATGAATAGTTGTATACCATGTAGTTTGCAAAAATATTTAAACAAGAAAACATCAATGTCCAATTTTTACAAGAAGGAAAATAGAACTATGTGATGATTAATACAGATGAATAAGCCAGCTGTGATAGTGTACATTTGTAATCCCAGTACTTGGGAGGCTGAGACAGGAAGATCACAGATTTATGGCCAGCCTCAGCAACTTAGTGAGGCCCTCCACAACTTAGTGAGACCCTGTTTCAAAATAAAAAAATATAATAGGTCTTGGAGCATAGCTCAAAGGTAGAATGCCCCTGGGTTCAATCCCCAGTACCCTCCCACTATATATATATATACTATATATACGTATATATATATATACAAAAAACATCAGTGAAGTTTATATATATATATAGAGAGAGAGAAGAATAAACAAAAGGATAAACAAAAAACACACTCAATAATATTTGTTAATAAGTAATGATTTACTTCATCCATATAAACACATGTTAAATTTTAATAAATGATGTTTTTTTAAATCAAGGATATAATTTATCTCAAAGAATCTATTGCTTACCTTAATATGTTGAATCCAAAATTACACCTTATGATATAAATAAGTAATGCTTCCTGACATAGATAAAGCTGGCTTTTGTATTCATCAACTTGATAAGTTAAAGAAATTAGATAAGCAAACTGAAATGTGTAAACAAAGGCCATTTTTACTATAATCAATAATCATAACAAAAAGCCTTACATTTTTAAGCTTTTTCCTGCTTGCTCTGAACTCAGCATCCTAAGTGCATTTTTCATATAATTCTTATAACAATTAAGAATTATATGAAATATAATATTAAGAAATATCTTAATGACCAGTGTTACAAATAATGTGATTGGGTTGTGAGAAAATTAAAGTTGTCATTGGTCAAAGTGGGAAACCAGGATTTAAAGCCAGATGTCACTGACTCCAAATTCAGTGTGCCAGCCTCTGTCCTGTAGGTCCACATAGCAAAAGCATCTCCCTACCCTAAAACTCCTTTCACGTGCATCTTTAATCCCCTACCCACCTTCCACAGATACCCAGAACCGGAGGAGCCAAGAATACCATTTAGTCTAATGTATTAATCATATGTTATAAAATAAAACTTCTTCAATACTGTAGAAAATTATTTCTTCGTGTTCTTCCTACATCTACTCTGATGCACAACATAGGAATCATTTTTGTTATGGGAGACACCATTTGTGTTGTGTACAATAAGTACATTTTTTCACTTTCTTCTTTATAAAGAAGAAATGCTAAAAATAATAAAATGTAGTGCTAGGAGATATGAATAAATGGCCTCGTGTAACAAAAATATAGCTTATATTTATAAGCAGGGCTACCTTCAAATTTGAGAGAGGTAAAATATTTGAGGGGATTACAGTAGAAAGAAAGATTGGAAAGACTAGTTTTAACTTGATTTTCTACATTTGCAATTGTTTATTAATTTTCAATAATTATTAGAACCCTTTTGGCAAAGCAGTAGCAACCAGTCTCACTGAAATCTTTAGGTTACAGAACAGGAAAATTCAATTTGCCAATTGAAGGCATGTTAACTCTCTAACAATGGTAAATCATCACTAAGTACACACATTAAAGACACATACATCAAAGTGTAATGCTCATGCCATGTGAGAAAGGCCATTAATGCCGAAGACTTATTTGTTTTTCCAAGTATAATTTTGGGTGTTATTTTCAATTGAAGGTGTGTGTGTGTGTGTGTGTGTGTGTGTGTGTGTGTGTGTGTGTTTGTGTGTGTGTGTGTATTTTCCTTCATTTATCCTTGTATGACTAGCGATTTATTATAGACTGAAAAATATTTTAACAATTTGGTCCCACATAAATTAAATCCAAGTGGTCTTTTTTTATATCTTAATTCACTTAGGAATCGAAAGTCAAAATTTATGTGCATGTGTGTGTGTGTATGGTTAAGCATTAAGTGAAATAAAATTTGGTGTATAATATTAGACATTTTCTGACCCAGAATGATTCTCAACCCAGCTCACAGGGAATAGTGAATTGAGGGGAGTTAGTGAGATGCTTTAAAAAAAAAAAAAGGCCTTCTAATCCTGTCTTTCAGAAGGGGATATGACATTTTGGTAAATTAGAAAGTAGAGGGTGCTGGTTCCTTTCAGAAAATGTAAAACGCTTCACTTGGTACTAATGTACATAAAGCAATTAGTTCCTTGTCATGATGGGTGTTCCCCAAGGCGGTGCGCTTTCTCCATTAGTATTTGTATCTGCATGCCATTGTACATTGGGCAGCACTAAATAGACGAGAGACGTTCAGAGAATTACTCAACTCATGTGCCATCAAGGAAAGAGATATTAGCAAACATTATTAGCATACAGGTGGAGTTGGATCACTTAGACCATTTCCAGTGAGATTATTTTTAAATGCTTGCTGAAAATGTGACACAGAGAACTGATTGATTAACCGTTAGAGGGAAAGATTTTTTTTATTTATTGGAAAATATTTTTGCTAGACGACATGATCATGGCAATTTTGTTAGAAGTCATCTCCTCTTTTCTTCCACGAATACATTGTCTTAATCAGCTAGGAAATTCAAAGGTTTCTTTTATTAGGAAAATATTAAGAAGATATTAAAGGAAACTCAATTGAAGGATCTTAAATATAAAGTCAATCATATCCAGACATATTTTGGACTTAGGGTCTAGATGTAAAATGAAAATACAATTATGTTATTTGCCCCGATACATTCTTACTCATTTATTTCCCTCTCTTTCTCTGTGCTAAGCTCTTGAATATTTATATTTTAAAAGATATTATAGTTTCAACTTGGTTTTTTTGAATATATGTTCTGTTTAAAATTCTATTAAGTTGTGGTCCATCAGTCTATCTGTGAAAATGTTCAGAGAATTATTTCCCTCATTCACTAGACTTGCAGAAAATATTTACAAATGTCTTAAATATTCACAATAGTTAAAATTAACAGAGAGCTTGTCCTCTGGGCTACCATATCACAAAGTTTATATTTTGCTAGAATCTTGACACAATATGTTCCATTTCCCTCTAGTTCGTCTCTCTTCCATACTTACTCATAATGCTTTTACAGGCCAGATAGAATAACTGTATAAGTGATGCTAAGACACTGAAATGTGGAAATCTTCTATTAAAGTCATTTTTATATTTGTTTTAAATTATTTTTATTTTAAATTTAATATTTTAATTTTTAATTTATCTACAAATTATGGCCATTTTCTGCATAAAGTTCTTATGCCTCATTATAAAGGAGTTAAAAGAATTGGTTATTAGTCTTAGGAATAGTAAACTTATCTATGTAAATATTTTTAATACAAAAATAAAACATTTTTACTGGTATTGATTGGAAATGCTGCTATTTAACGCAATTCATTGTTTTGCTATATGCTTGGAAATGTCACAAATCAATTTAAATATATTGCAATTAATTTAAAACTTTCAGACACACAGACATTTTAACCTTAAAGAATTTAAAATTCACCATTCACCTACCATAGATTTTTAGTCCATATGTAGCTGGCTTGATATTTAGTTAATAAAAATTATACATAGCTTAAAACATGGGATATTTCTCTAAGTCATATGTTCTGAGTCTTGAAAATTAACTATCATGGTGGCAAAATAAATGCCACCTTTGCTTTTTCTGGTTTTATAGTCACTTGGATAGTAAGACATAGAATAAAGAAAATTGGATTATAAAATATAAATATGTAACTCCTAAAACATGAAGAGAAAGATAGTGCTACATGCACATTGATGTTTAAATTTCTCTTCTGTGCCTGGGCCTCTAACAATGCTTTACAGAGTTGAGGCCTTCAATAAACAGAAAATATACCCTGTTCTTGAAGGATCATTTCTATTGTGAATTGTGAACAGGGAGAATTTAGCCTTGAGTATGTACTCAAAACAGAATCTATAGAAAATAAAAAAGACTGAATGGTCTGGAAAAACTTCTAGATTAACATCCCTCAAAAAAGTCAAGGAGGAACATTCTTACCAGACAGATTTCAAATACTGCACATGATGGGCTCCTCAGGGCAACATCTAAGGGTTGTCAGCCTTCCCTCTAATTATAAATCCTACACAACCCCATTTCCTTGCTGGTCTCTAAATAACAATGTTACAAGTGTTCATTCAACTTTATCCCAGTCTCAAGATAAACTATATAATTTAGTTAATATTGACTGCATTGACACTATACTGTATCAAACTATGAATATATTGCTAACCTTTTTCTAACTTAATCATTGCAAAGTTATTTTATAAATGGTTAAAGTGAAATATACCAACTATATTTCAAGGTCAAATATGAAAATCTCAAGCCATCTTTTTTAAATATTAGAATGATAATTCAATTGTTTTATAGGTATACATAAAAACCTGATTCAATCTATATAAAATGTTGACTTCTTTTCCTTCATAGCAATGTGCTGGGATAAGGATAAATATTAATTTGTTTCAAATACTTCCTCTAAATACTGCTTTATGAAGCCTTTTTGCACAGTTATAAAAATAAAGTTATCAACTGACTTATGTTTCGGGTTTTTACCTGGTTTGGTTTCAAGGAAAGAGGGAAATGAGTTCAAAATTTGGAAAACAGGCCATTTAGCAGACACTTACTGAGTAATTACTTTGTGCTAAATATATTTCTAGCTGCGGGACTAACTACATCATTTGTGGGGACTGGTGCAAAATGAAATTTTCGGGACCATTGCTCGGAATTTAGTAATTTCATAATGGAGACAGCAGAGTATTAAACCGAGCCCTGGGCCCTTCCAATAGCATAGGTCTGTGAGACGACACAAGTCACGGGCACACAAAGTGAGCCGGGTTGCTGAACAATATGGGCACCTAAGCATGAATCTGATATTTCACTTCAGGTCAAAATGAGGAAGGACATAGGAACCCTCACCTGGAAGCTCACTCGAACGATTGCTTTTATCTTAGGAAGTCAGGAAAGATTTATGAAAGAATTAGTATCTGAAAGACATGCTGGGTTTAGCATGGTGAAAATGGAAAAATGAAATTATTTTAGACAAGGACATGCAACTGAGCATTAGTTTGGGGGACAGAAAAGAGCAGCGTGTGCGGGATATAGTGTGTAGATTGACTTCATGTAGAGTAGACAGGAGAGATAAAGGTAAAATTATAGGTTGGGATCAGAACAGGGAATGACATGAATGCAAGTATAGTGAGTTTGAATTTCACCTTATAAGCAGATGGAAGTCTTTGAGTAACATGATCACACACGGGCTGCAAGATGAAATGGGAGGAGAAGATGAGGAGAGATACTAGGGTCCAGTGTCTAGTTAGGAAGCCAGTGATGCTGGTTATTGGGGCCCGGATTAGAAAGACAGCAGTAGGCATGGAAAACAAGGAGTGGATGTGAAAGGCATCACAAATGAAGTATTGACAGACAGGAGGGGCAGTGGCCAGGGGTCATTTAAATGACCACGACACTCAAGCAACTCTGCCACAAAGAAGGAAGAGCAAGGTCCTGGGACAATTCAGACATCACTCACGAAAAACTGAATGAGGAGTCGTTTCATAAATCTAGACCTAGGAAGTGTGCAATGGGATGGGAAGAGAGTATTTAGCCTTAAACTAAAGGAGATTTATTTAAAAATAAGAATAATCCTATTTGAGAGAGTACAGGGTTACCTGTGTGGGTAGAATTTGGAAATATATTCTTATTTTACTGTCTAACAGAACAACCAGGAGTCACATTTATTTTCAGAAAATTTAGCAATGCTTTTTTTCTATGTTAAATGTTGTATGAAAACAACAGTAATCTAGTTGTGCTTCTTCTTGAATCCCTTCACCTTTCATATCAAACCAACAAACATATATAGATCATCTATTAAATACCAGGCACAGTAGGAAGCACGGGAAAATAACGCATGAAGAAGAAAAGATGCCCTCAGCTTGTCTATAGACCTACAAGGAAAAAGATGGTCCCCACGCTGACAGCAGTGAGAGGCACCGAGGAGAAAGAGAAAATGAGTCCTTTTGAGCGGGTCAAAGTCTTTCATAATGGCGATCCTTGCGCTGGATTTTTATGGGGTGATTTTGCAGTCTGGAATGTCCAATTTTTGTATGCATTAAATATTTAATTGTATACATTAAAAAGTTATGGAATTTTTAGCAAGCTATTTTTATAGCTCTTTTAAAGACAGAACAAGCTAGGCGTGGTAATCCCTGTACTTGGGAGGCTGAGACAGGAGGATCACAGGTTCCCAGCCAGCTTCAGTTACTTAGTGAAGCCCTCTGCAACTTAGTGAGACCCTGTTTCAAAATAAAAATAAAGAATAAAAAATAGGGCTGGGGGTGTACCTTGGAGGTAGAATGTCCCTGGGTTCAATACTCAGTACCACAGGGAAAAAAAAAGATAGAACAAAATCAAATTCTTGAGTAATAAGTAAATATTTACTGTCCAAATGTTTTTATACTTTTTTCTGATAAAAGTAGACATAAGCAATGTTTCAAAATTAAGAATGTAGTAGACTAAGAGTATAAGGACATAGTACTTATGAATTTTTGCTAATACCTTTTTCTTTCTAGAAACTTAAATACCTCTTTAAAATTTAAGATATTTGTTATTTATAGGTCTAATATGCTTGGACATTGCATAATTGAGCCATATGTATTTTAGGACAAATATTGGGAGATGCTAGGTTCGATACCAATGTCTATACTATTTAAACAATAGAAGTATCAGGTAAGTAACAACATTTAGACAGCAAGTCAATATGACTATGAAAGGTCTCCAATAATGAGCAAATTCAGACCAATACACAGTTTGAGTATCTGGCCTTCTTATTGACAAAGGTTGCTTTCAATCACACTGTATCTATTACCATATCAATCATCACTCTAAATGAATACAATGTTATCATTGACAAAGACATCACTTAAACTGAGAAAGTAAAGATTCTAAATAACAAAATAATGAAAGGTAGGTTGTTCACTGCAGGAAAATGAAAAATATACCTTAAGAATCTCTTCACAGGATGGTAAAGACATCAGAGACCAATATGAAAAAAAAATGCTTGCTAGCTCATAAGGACCATAAAGTAGATGATAATTAATATCATGTTGTTATTTATTAAAGCTAACGCAACTGAGCATTTTCCTTGGTATACAAATTAAGATATGGAATTGAACTGATAAAAATGATTTACATGCAGGATTAAAATATTGGCAGCTTTATAGAGTGAAATGTCACTATTTTGCTGTACCTTCAAGTTTTACATTTCTTCCTTTGAATCCCTGTCAGCCTTCATGAACAGCAGAGAGTTTAATCAATGCTTGAGGTAGCAGTAGCATAACATGGAATATTTCTCCTGCTAAAAATCAAAATGGTATGTAGTAGGCATCATAAAGTAAAACCGCACACACATATATCCTATTATCATAGTACAAATTAAATTGTGTTCCATGTTCAAAAAATATCATGGATTTAACAGAAGCTTGTATTGTCATTAAACTGTTTTATGGTTATTGGTTCAGCCTAAGGCATTTGGCTTGCAGTAAGAAATTAAACGATGAAGAAATTCAAACTCTTTCATTATTACATCTGAAAGCAATTTTTTTAAATTCCATGATATAAATCACTTGTACAATAAGACTGTGTGTATATGTGTCTTAAAGTTCTTCAAACACTTGGATTTAGTTTGTGATTTTGTTCCATTGTAAGGAGGCATCCTATTAAAATTCACATTGGCTCAGATAAAGGAAAGAAAAGATATTATCTTGGCATAAAGAATGTGAACTATCTATTTAGTTTAATTTGTTAGATACCAAAAAATTTCTAAGAACTCAGAAAACAAAAGAAGGAGAAAGAAAGATGGTATAAAATGACAAAGGAAATCAAGAGTGTGATTTCAAGCAGATTCAGCGGAATGGAGGGACCCCGTGGAATAGCATGACACATTTGGCCATTAAGGAAAATCATACAAATGAGTGTGAGAAATGGCTGGACAATTTTATGGTAGGGGGTAGGAAGAGCGTGCAAAGTGTGGATGCATAAAGGTCACAAAGAAGGGAAATGGGAGGAAAGAGGCCTGCAGCAATCTACCTTTATTAGGCCAGTGATTACTACTCACCTAGAAATTGCTTCTCAGGCCTATAAAATATCTGGGCTTTTAAGTAAAAAGGAAATACTGTTGCTACTTATGAATGTTTTAAATGATCAGGATGGATGTCCTCTTCAAAGGTTCTGAGAAAACATTTTAAATAGAAAACTAAACTCTTTTGGCTTTCAAGATAATTTCTCTAGGTTAACTTTCTTTTGCTACTAAAAATACAAAGTGTAAAGCCTGAAGTTTAAAATACTTGTATAGTAAGGAAAATAAAAGTTAATATTCAAGTTGTTTTTTTAAAATAAAGAACATGTTAACATATAGTCGTATAACACAAAGCAAATCAACATATCTTCAACAGGCAAAAAAGATAAGGCCACTGCCATATATGTACTATATTTGTAATATTAGTGATATGTTAAAACTAAACTAAGTAACTTTTCCCTCATAACTTGTGTTATTCAAAAGATACCTCCCATAATTAACTAATATCAGAAATTTTATTCTGTTTCTTATTGGCATATCTCTCCCCATACTTCCCACGATCCTCCTCAAATACCTAGGTCATTGTCTCCTTGAATTGAATTGTACAAAGTAGACTAACTTTTGACATTAGTCCCTAAAGTGACTGCTATTTTCATCCTTACTTTTGCTCCAGAGTCTGAGACATTCTACCCTTCTTTTTAGCTACATTTGCAAATATATTTTATATGTTTCCTAGACTAAATTTTGTATATAGAGAAGGAACATACTAGTCCTCTAACCAAGGGAGATAACTTAGCACCATGGTCTGGGTCCTACATTAAGTCACAGCTTGAGCTTTGATACAATAATCTACAAACCTTAATATAAATGAAAACGTTACTTGTATTTCATGAAGCATATTGTCCCAACACTTAAGAAGGTTTTGTGAATACCAAGACATCATATTTAACATCTCCTTTCAGAAAGATAAATTTATTGTAAATAAAAATTAGAAGAAAATAAAAAAACCTACAGTAAGATGCATTTTATAAATTTAACACAGAAAATTCAGAGGTTCAGATTACCCTCCCCTACCCAGTGAAATGGGCGTAACACAGACAGACTCTTATCTGATCACAAGCCAGAAATAGAAACCACAGACACACAGACATTGAGTGGAGTTTCTAATCAGTGTGACGAAAAAGATTACATGTAGAGCTATTTTAATTTTTCTAGTATAAAATGAAGAATTATTGAGAGGGAAATTTGTTTAGAGTTATTGCTTAAATATAGGGAGAAATCCCTAGAAAGGAGTAAAAAGATAAAAACTAGCAAGTTGAAAGACACTTCCTGCTAATGGATTCAGAAGAAAAATCCCAGCACAGTGA
Source organism: Glis glis (assembly GCA_004027185.1). Taxonomy (NCBI): domain Eukaryota; kingdom Metazoa; phylum Chordata; class Mammalia; order Rodentia; family Gliridae; genus Glis; species Glis glis. The sequence continues at coordinate 8,199 of PVJS01035922.1, read as the reverse complement.
CACGCTAGAGCCCTGGTTAGTCTGTCTAAGCCATCCTCACTAAATAGGAACAAGAAAAGAACAACTGAAGATATTATTAAAATATATGAGTAGCACTTAGCACCTCTGTCTCAGAAATATCGCCCAATCCTTGGCAAGAAGCAAAAAGTAAAATGTTAATAATAGCTTAAAAGGAAGGAATATAAATTACATTTTCTTCAAGCAAAGGCTTAGACTCAAGCTCCATTGTTTGCTTTATTTATTTGTTCATGGATAGTAGAGCTGAAATATCTCAGACAATTCCTATTTGTAGCCCAACATTTCAAGCAAATGTCATATTTGTGTCTTTGTTTTATAGAAGAAATGTCTGTTCTTCGTTTCCTGTTTGTATTCCTTTGATTTTCTTCTCTTGCTTTATCACTCTAGCTAGTCTCGAGTACTATATTGATTGAAAAGGAGTGGTGATAGTGGGCATCATGTGTTTTTAAAAATAATTAAACACATTTACTCAGGAGGGATGCAAGTTCAATGCCAGTGTAGGTAACTTAGCAAGACCCTGTCTCAAAATAATAACAATAAAAAGGTCTGAATATAGCTAAGTAGTAGAGTGCTTGCCTAGCATGTAAAAGGCACTGGGTTCAATCCCAGTACTGCAAATAGTAATAGTAATAATAGCAGCAAAATAGCTGCTATATGTACTATTAATAACAAAATTAGTGTCACTAAAATAATAATAATATGTAGTTCTATAAATAGGCATTTCTTATTCAAAGCAGTTTAGCACAGTTATCAATGGAGAAATATTATGAGATAATTGCTTTACTTAGTTGCTGCCTATCAGTTTCTCTCTCTTCTTTCTTTTAAATCTATTGTTGCATTATAATCATACACCTTGATGAGGTTCAGGGTGGTAGAGGCATACATGCACAAAGTACTCATTTAGCCCTCCCCCAATTCCCATCCCATTCCCTCCCCTTCCCTCCTTCTCATGCTCAGCATAATGATTGATAAGTTTGAGTATGTACATCCTGTGCATTAGGGTGTTTCCCTCTCTCCCTCCCATCCCCCTCAGCTAGGTCGCCTTCTTCACTCACCTAAGGTTCCTCCTTCTTTGTCAGGAGTCCCTCCCATGTCCCATTTTCTCCCTAGCTTCACCATATTAGGGAGAACATCCAACTTTTCACTTTTTGTGACTGACTAATCTCACTTAGTATAATGTTCTCTATTTCCATTTATTTCCCTGCAAATAACATAATTTTGTTCTTCTTTATGGCTGCGTAAAATTCCATAGCGTACATATGCCATAGTTTTGTAATCCATTCATCTGTTGATGGACATCTTGGCTGGTTCCATAGTTTGGCAATTGTGAATTGTGCAGCTATAAACATAGATACGCATGCATTAGTCTGGTAGTTTGGTTCCCATTCAGATACCCAGCAGGAGTATTGCTTGGTCATTAGGTAGGTTCAATCCCATTCTTCTGAGGATCCTCCACACTATTTTCCAAAGTGGTTTCACTAATTCGCAATACCACCAACAATGTATTAGAATTCCTACTTCTCCACCTCCTGACCAACACTTATTGTTGTTTGTGTTTTTAATGATTGCCATTCTAATTGGGGTTAGGTGGAATCTCAGGGTAGTTTTGATTTGCATCTGTCTGATTACTAATGATTTTGAACATTTTTTCATATATTTTTTGGCCATTTGTATTTCTTCTTTTGTGAAGTGTCTATTTAGTTCCTTTGCCCATTTTTTGATTGGGTTGTTTGGTTTTTTTTAGCGGTGAGTTTCCTGAGTTTTCTGTATATTCTAGATATGAGTCCTCTATCAGAGGAGTAGCTGGCAAAAATCTCCCATTCTGTTGGCTCTCTGTTGAGGTTCTTGATAGTTTCCTTTGCTGCACAGAAGCTCTTCAGTTTAATGCAATACCATGTATTGATCCTCATTTTAATTTCTTGTGCCTTTGGGGTCTTTTTAAGGAAGTTTTTGCCTATGCCTATGTGTTGAAGAGTTGGACCTATGCCCTCTTTAAGTAGCTGCAAGGTCTCTGGTCTAATTTCCAGGTCTTTGATCCATCTTGAATTGACTTTTGTGCAGGGTGAGAAAGTGGGGTTTATTTCAATTTTTCTGTATGTGGTTAACCAGTTTTGCCAGCACCATTTGTTGAAGAGGCTATCTTTTTTCCAGTGTATGCTTCTGGCTCCTTTGTCCAAAATCAATTGGCTGTAAGTGTGCAGATTTGTCTTAAATATCATTTTTTATCAAGATGGTTTGGATTTCTTCTCTTTAGGAATTTGGTCAGAGTAGTTTGTGGGGATAACATGGCAGTTGTGGTTAAGCAGAGCAAGTTCTCATTTGAATAATTTGTCCTAGTTTATTCTACTTCAGATCATTCCAGTTTTGTCTGAAATAATATTGTGTATCCCACTCGAGCTATGAGGACATAGGAATCTTTGGCACTCTGAAGGTGTGAGACAAGGTCCTTCCACTGGTTGACAACTAAAAGTGGTCAATGTATTCACTTGTTCACTCAAGAAGTATTTCTAAACCTCCCAACAAGCTTGTAAGTCATCACGCCCATTTCACAGATTAGGAAACTTTGGCTTAGAGTGGAGAGCTACTTGCTGATGATCATAAGCCCAGTGAGAGGGCCATGGTCCAGTAGGACTTTAGAGTCCACACACTCTCTGCAAGCCCAGGCACCCTCCCATCCCACTGTCAAGACATCCTCCACAAGCCTTTCATCTCGTACCTATCAGATGATGCAGTCTTATACAATTTTGAGCCTCATGTCCACTTGCATGAGAATATAAATAGAAGATATTATAAGATTGATGAGAAATCTATGAGTTCGTATCTGCTATTGTAGATACTTAAAAATAAAGAGGAAGATACTTTGATAAGATTAAACTATAATTTTCTGAACGAGTAATAGTTACTGAAATCACACAATGTTATCACATTGTAAATTTGTATACATATATAATATATGTACCCACATGTATATATCATAACACATACAAATATACACAACATACATATGTGTGTTTATTGTGTATATGTGTGTGCATTTCCTTTCTTATAATCTTATACCTTTTTTCCTCTTCCAGATATGACTTGGGTTTTTTAATTAATTATGGTTGAGAAATAAACTTACTGTTGAATAATACAATAAAGGATAAAGGAACTTTAGACTAAAGGCTTTTCTTTCCAAACCTTACACAAGTTACTATATTCCTAGGATGAAAAATATTTAGACAATCTCTATAGGTCTAGTAGTATCCATTTCAATTTCTACCAACCTAAAATAATATCTGTATCTAACCCTTCTGATTTTATTTGTGACTACATTGTTAGGTGGGGATTATTTTTCTGTGCATGTTTTTTTGTGGATCAACAGAGAAGATTTTGTCAAATTAGCAATTTAAGTACTGTCACATTGTGTTATTGAATAAGTTGGAAAATAAAAAATTACTTTCTGAACTTATCGACTCTGTAACAAAGACAAAAGATGGAAACAATTTTAGGTGTGGCAGGGAGGGAAGGGGAAGGGATGAGGACCTTCCTTGAAGACATCATGGCAAATGACTGATGCTAAAGGAGGCTGTAATCACTCCCTTTCCCACCACAGAAGCAGGGCACAAATCAATGGAAAATCTTACCCCAGAACATAGACACCTTGAAAATTTAGTCAAACTTTTTGTTTCTTGGTGTGTGTGTGTGTGTGTGTGTGTGTGTGTGTGTGTACCTCTGAGCAACACCCCAACCCTTCTTATTTTTTCTTTCCAAACAGGATCCTGCTATATTTCTACATCTTGAATTTTTAGCTGAAGAGGAAAAGGGAAGGGGAAAACACAATTATTTATTTATTTATTCAAAATTATATTGAGAGTCTCCTATGTACCAGGCATCATTCTGGGTATTAAGGAGACCAATAAAAACCATCTGGTGAAGCCGGGCGTGGTGGCGCACGCTTGTAATCCCAGTACTTTGGGAGGCAGAGACCAGAGGATCCGGGTTCGCGGCCAGCCTCAGCTTACGCATGCGTGCTTGGGCGCGCGCGCACGTTCTCGTTCTCTCTCTCCCTGTCTCTCTCTCTCTCTCTCTCTCTCTCTCTCTCTACTTAGTGAGGCCCTCCGCAACTTCATGAGACCCGGTCTCAAAATAAAGTATAAAAAATAGGGCCGGGGGCGAAGCGCGGAGGTAGAACGCCCCTGCTTTAAATCCCTGGTACCGCAAAAAAAAAAAAAAAACAAACATCTGGTGATTTCCTGGAGAACCTGAGAATAATTTGGAAGGCAGAATCCAAACTAGGTGAAATGTTTGTGTAAAAATGAATTGATTCTTTAATTTTAGAGAGGGTATTTTGTTTATTTTCTGAGGATTGCACCAAAGTGGCATAGTAGAATAAGTTTGCAATCTAGTTTTATCCCCAAAATCAATACTTAAATATCATTTTGTAAACCTGAATTCCTACACTCTCAATTCACTTACTTAGAATTTAGAAACATGATTTCTAATACTCAGTGGAAATACTGCAGCTTCAAACTCCAACCCGTGCTTTGAAAAATTACCCCTGCTAAATATCATAATTCTTTCCAGCTGTTGATATTAATATTAATATTTACCTATTTGGAAATGTCCACAGATGAAAACAATTTTATCAGAATTTTCTTTTATCCTTCCTGTATAAAGTAGCACATATCACCATTTGGAGAGTGTTTTCAAGTAAATTAAATTTTTATAGGTTAAAAATTTGTTATTTTTAAATGGCAATCAAGTAAAAAATACATACATATAAACATATACAGTTAATATTGATGTTATATAATACCAAAATGGAAAATTATGTAAAAAGTATGTTTTGTAAGATGTATTACATTTGAAAAACATTTTCTGCAATTCCATGGACACTCAATATATGGGAAAAATACATGAGTTGCATAATATCCTTGTGTAGGTGTGAGAATCTATTTTGATTGCAAAAATCATAGCAATCAATGCTTTGCCTACTTAAGATGGCTTCTTCTCAAAACAGGAAAATTAAGCTGGGCATGGTGGAGGATGCGTGTAATCCCAGTACTTAGGAGGCTGAGATAGGAGGATTGCAGGTTCAAGGAGAGCCTTGGCAACTTAGCGAGACTCTCAACAACTTAGCAAAAGCCTGATTCCAAATGAAAACTAAAAAAAAAAAAAAGAAAATTAAGATGATAAGTGACTATCAGATCAGCACAAATTATGAATGCAATTATGGGAATTGACAAATGTTTTATTTTGTGACTTCAAATGTTAACAGTATGTCACTGGTCTATGCCCCCCGCCTTGTTCCTTCCCATTGCCTCCTCAGGGACAACAGTGTACCATCACCCAAGCAAACAAAGAATCTGGTTATATCATTTATCAATAGTAATTTAATAATCATAACAGTAACAAAAATAACACTATTTTATATTTGCATGGTGTGTTACCATTTACAAAGGATTTTCTTTTACTATCAGCTTTTCATTGAATCCTTTCAAGAATAACTCAGGAAACCGCACATGACCCCAGGCAGGTGTTACTAGACTCTGTTTCAAACAATGATATTCAGAATTAAGCAATGTGGAGTCTGCGATTCCAGGTCCAGCCTCTGCCTTCCCCAACATTCCTCTTTGCGCCTATGACTTCCACTGGAGCAGCCCTTAGTAATACATCATTACAGACGGCTAAGTGCCTGTCTTCTCAACCACATGGTACATCGCTGGAGGCATGGTCCCATATTTTTCTACCAAGTCTTTTGATATATCCTAAGTGCTTAAGAAAGCTTTTAGCAAGATGAATTAATGAATCTTTATTTTCAAGTGCAGATACAAAGGCTGAAAGGGGAAAAAAAGGACTTGCTTCCAATACCCCTTGTTAGTCTCTTGGCTCTTTGAGAGGAGCTGTGCTTAGCTTTTCAATATGGAATTAATTTCAAGTGGAAACTGGGTTATTAGGAATCCAATAAACTCCACTAATGTGATGAAAGAAAACACAAATGAGTAAGTGCATGAATTCTGCCAAATATTTGCTGATACCCAACAATTTTGCAATCTTTACACTTACTCTAAATCATCAATCCTGGTATGATGAGGTCAAGTGATTAAAATTTTAAGTTCTAAGGTCAAATTGTTTGGGACCACAATTTGGCTCTGCGATCAACTGCTTGGTCTAGGACAGGTTACATAACTTCTCTTTGACCTAATTTTCTCATCTATAAAATATGAGAACCCCTGCTATTTTCTTCCTAGGATTGTTGCAAGGATTACATGAGCTAATAAATGACAAATTATTCAAAATAGTACTTGGAAAACAGAAAACTTTCAATAAATGTGAGCTATTATTATTAATTGTATTCCATATTCACTTTTACTGTTTCTGAAGAATTCAGATGGTCATGGACTTGAACTATACCTGACTCATTCGATTAGCTAGCTAAATATTCTCTGAACAGTAGACAGCTCGAATGCTAACCCTAGAGAAATTCAATACTGTTTTTCTTAGTGGCAGAATTTTCCATTTGGGGCTTTTTTTTATTTCAACAAATTCATTCCAATCAAAGTTTCAGCAAAGTTGTGTTCTCCTTGATAAGGAAGATACAAAGGTGATGAACTTTTGTATCAATGCTAAGTGAATTCTTTATACAATGTATCAAAGTTACATTTTAAAAATTCCATTTAGTTTTAATTTGAACTATGTATCTTTTAAACTACAGTGTTTTAATGTACAGTATTGATGCCTTCAAATACTATTCAGTTTTTTTTCTTTTGCCTTGAAATTATTATCTTAACTGAAAAGCAGGTGATAAGTTCACTTGGAACTATATGTAAACTGTAATTTAAAATGGGAAAAGTCAGAATTTCCAAGGTTGTTATGAAGAACTCACATATACCCTCATTTCTATCTTCTTGTATCTTTTCAATAGTTTAGTCAAGATTTTCTCCCTTAGAAAAATTATCAATTACTCTAAATACTTTATTATTTTTGCTTTTATTGTTTGAAATGACCTGCAATGTCATTTCACTTACTTTTGTTTTTAAATTGAGTAAGGTAAGTAGTTCAAGGTTACCAAAATTTTCTTGGAGTAAACATAGTATTTTTGCCCATGTGTATGCTGTATTTTTGAAGAGTGGTCCTGAACATCTTATAAAAGTTTAAAAATAGAATCATTCATCCAGATGTTTATATATATATACTGTTTGGCTTTCTCACTTATTTGGTTATTTGGCTTTACAAGCCTGTTCTTAAATAGAACTGATCGCCAGAGGTTGTAAAAGAAATTAGAGAGAGTAAATAAAAATACAAGTCTCATTTTCCATCCAAAGGATGCTGGATGCTCCTTGTACTCATAGGACAATGAATTAAGTATACAGGATCCTCTAATGATGAAGGGAATAGAGTCAGTCATTGCCTTCTTTAGTATGATGAATATTTATTCAGAACTGTCAGGAATACTTACTACATACTATGTCATGTTCATTAAACATGTTATACAGCAGACTGTCAGAGAGAGAATCAAAAGATCTGCCAGAGAAAAATGTGCTTCACAAGCAACAGAGGTCATCATTAATTCAAAAACAGAATGCTCCATTCAAAACAATATATTTTTTTTCTTCTCCTCACCGAACCCCCAACCTTCAAAATTCAGTGTAATGGCATCACATATAAAGTGGGGCCTGGGTAAAATGCAAGATTTTCCCCTTCACATCTGTTACAAAATTGGAACAGGACAGTTATATTCCTAATATCCGAGAAACCTTTAATATGTTTGAGCTTATTGAAATAAAAATGTATTTATATAGCATTTATGGCTGGAAAATAACCAGTAGCTGGCCAGCATAGCTACAATTTGTTACTCCATAGATTAGAACATCATCGTAAAATGTTGATAGGAACAAGAGGAGAAGAAAAAGAAAGAGGAGGATGGGGAGATTGAGAAAGATAATAAGGAACAAGAGAAGGAGGAGGAGGTAAAGGGTAATGAGGAGAAACCATGCACTGTTAAGATTTCCTCAGCAGAACATAGGTGGGCTTTCATCACCTGTCTAGAATCTATAAAGACAAACTTAGAAGTATAAAGAGTACTTGGGAGGCTCAGACAAGAGGATCACAGGTTTGAAGCCAGTCTCAGCAATGCAGCCAGGCCCTCAGCAACTTAGTGAAACCCTGTTTCAAAATAAAAAATAAAATAAAAAGCTG
>PVJS01035921.1:0-20729 GCA_004027185.1 Glis glis | reverse complement strand
CCCCGGTACCGCAAAAAAAAAAAAAAAAAAAGAATTTGTGAAATGAATGATTATATGCAGGCACTGGGGTAAGCGCTTTGCATATATTATAGCAAGAAATCGTCACATGTCCCCAGATGCTATTACTATCTCCAACCTTTTCTGGAAACAAACCAAGCTATAAGCAAACAAACCCTACTTACTACTGCCAGTTTCTTAGGCAATAATTTGCTTCTTGCCTGTCTCCTCCACTAGTAGGTAAGCTCCATGAGGCCCATTACTCCTCATCCACAGCACCTAGAGCCAGGGCTGGGTCCTGTAGGCACCTAGTAAACACCTGTTTAATCACCCAGCTCACCAATGCCCATCTGACAGGTGAGAAAACTGAGGTTCAGAATGTTCTTCTAGGTCACTTAGGTGGCAAGCGACAGAACGACAATCAGAACCCAGGTCTGTTGGCTCCGAAGCCTGAGATTTTCCCATTCTATTCGGTCACCCTAAGACCCCAACCTCCTGCTCTTTCTGTATAAATGAGTCCCTCCAGTTAGTCACCTTCAGACCCGTGGGTCTCAGCAGTGCCACCGCTGGCACCTGGAAGCACAGGGCCTCCTGCCCCACGCATGTGGGGTGCTATGGCTTCTGACGGAGTTGGCTCCTCATTGTCCTGGTTCCTCTTCCCAAGCTGGACTGTTTTGCCCTAGAAAGACACCCTCGTTTTCCTTCCCGATGTTTTCCATTAGCTCTGGGGTGCACAAACAACCTCCTTTGGGATTTATCATGATCCTAAGTATCTACAGACTTCTTCCTATGTAGTTCTTCACATTTTTTCAAAGCGTGCAAACACTTGTGATTTTGTTGGTGCTTTATAATAACCATTAAGTATATAAGACAACCATTTTTATCTTGAATGATATAGATGAAGCAATAGTGATCCAAGGCCCATATAGTTGCTTCCTGGGACCAAGAGGTGAGTTAGTGGCAAAGCTTGCATTATTAGACTACAGTTGTACCCAGAGCCAATTAAGATGGATGAATGACTTCTTTGTTGTTACCAATTCTCAAGGTATCCCTGGAATTTGGTCAAGGGGCTGAACTGGATACACAGAAATCAAATCATATGACTGGGGTCCAAATCCATGGTCCTGTTGATGCTCCACCTCCTGACCCCAGCTGGCCAGACAGTGGTCTTCAGAGTTGTCTGAGAGGCAGGCCCACAAGGGAGACCAGTGACACCTTCTACACCAGGGTCCTTAAACTTTCTTGACTGTAATCCATAGTTAGAAGAACACCTTATCTTGTGACTCAGTACACACATTGATGTATGTATGTGTGTGTTTTTGTGTATACGATAGAAATAAAAGATTGTAAAAGTGACCGCACGATGAGCAACGCACTCCAATATTTCCCATTCCATTCTCTTTCATTTTCTTAAAAGGCTGACTATAACTTCCTAAATTGGTATCATGACCCAATACTCAATACTGGCTTTCTACCCAAAGTGCTGTTCTGGTCTAATCTGGATGAGGATTTCTGGCAACTGCTGCTTCTGTGCCCTCTGGCCCTTCTATCCCCCATGTGACAATAATGCTGGTGGTCATAATAAACTCTCAATAAATGTTAGCTATTATTAATACTAGCCCCAAATAACTCATGATGATGATAATAATAATAATCGTATTAACAATAGCTAATATACTTTTAATTAGTAGCTGATATTTATTGAGTGCTTACTTTTAACTACTATATTTGATAACATTTTAAATCTTTATGCCAATCCTGTGACATGGATAATTTGATTTTCTGCAAATTACACATGGGAAACTGTGTGGTAGAGTATCCGGCCTGGTAGAGCCAGAATTGTGACCCAGGGAGTTGAACTTGGCACATGGATGTAACCGCTAGACAGTGTCATCCTTGTAGCCTGTCCAGATGGGTTGCCACTGACCTGCATATGCCCCTCCAGCAGCCCTGATGAGCTGTGAGGATGAATTCCAATTTCTTGGCCAAAATGAAGGTTCTTCTCCTCCATCTGAATCATCTCATTCCATCTCACTGAGCCCCTTGCTCTTCCCTGGACATTAATTCTGTGGCCTCTGCCTTTGTGCCTGTAGTTCCATCTTTGAACATGCGGCTAACTAGATAGTGTACTTGCATACCTGCCTGCCTCTCCCCTTGACTACAGTTTCTTGAGGGCAGGCCTGGCCTGCCCTCAGAATGCCTACTGAGTGAATACATGAAAAAATTCTTTGGCAGCTACTTCATTCCTTTTTTTTTTTTTTTTTTTTTTTTTGCGGTACCAGGGATGGAACCCACGGGCGTTCTACCTCCGCACTACACCCCCGGCCCTATTTTTTATACTTTATTTTGAAACCGGGTCTCACGAAGTTGCAGAGGGCCTCACTAGGTAGAGAGAGGGAGAGAGAGAGAGAGAGGGAGAAAGAGAGAGAGAGAGAGAGAGAGAGCTGAGGCTGGCCCCGAACCCGGATCCTCCGGTCTCCACCTCCCAAAGTACTGGGATTACAGGCGTGCGCCACCACGCCCGGCTCATTCCTTCTTAAGTAACATAAAATATTGGTAGTTCACTTTAGGATAATATGCATTAAGTACATCTAAGACTGAATTAGAGGTACTGGTTAGATATATTCTTTTTAAATCTGTAAGCCAGCTTGGGCTGGAAGTATGTGTTCTCTACTGACCAGATGTGGCAAGTTATTTAACCTCTCTATGCTTCAGGTTCCTCATCTGCAATACCTCTCAGGGTTTTTCTGAGAATCAAATGCATCAATACTACTGGTCCATAGGGTTCCTAGTACATAATGAGTACTCAATTTATAGTAACTATTATTATCATCAGAAAAAAACACAAAAACACATTTTCTTTCTTTCTTTCTTTCTTCTTTCTTTCTTTCTTTCTTTCTGTTTATTGTGGTACTGGGGATGAAACTAGGGGTGTGCTACCTCTGAGATACACTCCCATCCCTATTTTATTTTTTATTTTGAAACAGGGCCTCACTGAGCCGTTGAGGGCCTTGCTACGTTGCTGAGGCTGGGCTTGAACCTGCGATCCTCCTGTCTCAGCCTCCCAAGTACTAGGATTACAGGTGTGCACCACCACACCCAGCTACATTTTCTATTTAGAAGGCAAAAGAAGGCACATCCCTACAGAAGCACATGTTAATCAGGCTAAGAACCACTGTAGGTTGTTACATTCGCGGATGACTACTTCTCTTCATCAGTGTGTGCCTGCTGTCTAAGGACACGAGCTCCAAGGCAGACTCAGTATCTACAAGTTATGAAGAACATAGTCCCCAAACTCATAGCTTCCCTGTCAGAGAGCAGAGGCAGGGAGAACATGTGCCTCGTTCTCATTTTTTTTTGGCACATTTTAGTCTTAATATAGCAATTCAGTAAATATTTACTTTCTTTTTGAACAGATAGGAAGTCACCCATGGACATATTCAAAATGCCATTGAATAGAGAGAGAAAGAAGAGGTTGGGGTGAGGGAGGAGTGGAAGGGGGAGAAGTCCTCCTTGGAGCAAAGGTCTATAAGAGGTGACCTGTAGCCCCTGGCAGGAGTTGGGAGGAATGCTGGGAAGGGTGGCCTCCTTGGGGCACAGCCATGCTTAATCATGATTGTTCTTTTCAGACCCGCTGCTATGATTTGAATATGTCACCCCAAAGTTTATGTGTTGGAAATTTAATCCTCAAGTTCACAGGCTGCCGGGATTCAGAGGTGGGGCCTGAGGGAGGTAATTAGGGTTAGGTGAGGTCAGGAGGTGTGATAGGATTAGTGCTTTATAAGAAGAGGAAGACAGAGCCAAACATGCCAGCTTGCTCTGTCTTGCCATGAGATACCCTCCGCCATGTAAAGACTCAACAAGGAGGCGCTCATTAGATGCTGGGACCTTTTTATTGGATTTCTCAGATTCTAGAACTGAAAAAATTTTTTTTCTTTTTAAGTTACTCAGTCTGCGGTATGCTTTAGCAACAGAAAATGGACTCAGACACCGGCAAATTTCTGGGTTCCTCACTACCCTTAAGACCCAGGAGCATGACATTCCAGGCTTCTCAAGACCCTTCCTCTCTCTCCTTCTGCTTCCCCCCACTGCGCAGAACAGCTGGGTACCCCAACTTGCTTCCCCGAGACACACCCTCCATTTCAGTTCCATGGAGTTGCTGCTGCAGAACAGCTGGGTACCCCAACTTGCCTCCCCGAGACACACCCCCCATTTCAGTTCCATGGAGCTGCCCCCACTGCTACAGAACAGCTGGGTACCCCGACTTGCCTCCCCGAGACACACCCCCCCCATTTCAGTTCCATGGAGTTGCCCGCCATTTCCTAGACCTCCTGTACTCCTTCGTATTGCTGAGTCTGCGTTCGCTGTTTGTCGGGTTCACCTAAGGGAGGCGGCAGGAGATAGGGGCAGGAGAGCGGAAGACAAGAGTCTGAGTTGTCTTCCCTGCTCTCTCCCTACTCTGTTAGCCTCTGTCACAGCCTCTCTCTCCAAGTGGCTCCTCTTCCAGGTCTCCACCTTGTCCTGGGCTCTGCTGACACATTTCTTCATGCTCACCTGCCCAGACCCAGGGCTGTACCCAGGATTCCTGCTGTTGCTAGACCCTGGCCTCTCATCATCTTGCCTAGCTCCCTGAGCCCGCCACACCCATGTCTCTTCATGACAGTCTGTTCATCTAAACAACCTGGGGGGAATTCTGTTTCCTGTAAGGATCCATGATACAGCTCGGCTCCTACAATCTGGCTGACTTTATGCAATCTCCCTCATCGTCATCATTCAACTAAGAATGCCAACAGTTACCACCTACACAGGGTTTGCCATAGGCCAGAATGGGGCAAAAGACTCTGGTTAGATGATCACACGTAGTTCTCATCATTCCCATCTCTGTGAATTGGTCTCATTTTAAAGAAGAACCAGAGGCTTAGAGAAGTTTAAATAATTGACCTGAAATCACAATCAGGAAGAGAATCAGGAGCTGGGTGTGTTCAGCTGCGAACCTGCCTTCCCATGCCCTCCACCATGCCGGCTATAGAACCAGCTCCAGGCTAGGAGTCAGTCCTGCCCTGGCCACCTCCTGTGTGGCCCTGGGAAAGTCCCTCCCTCCCCCAAAGAGACTGGGTTTATTAGATGCTTTGTCAACTGAAATGTTCTACATAGGTATGAGGATTTGGAAAATGATTACTATCAATGTTATTATCTTGCTTTGTTATTTTTGACCAACAAATTATGCAACTACTTTAAACACAGACTAAACTAGACAGATAAGGATGTTCTGGGATGCTCAAGTAGCTAATAAATATGCATCTAAAGAAAGACCTAGCAGCTCAGTCATTGCAGGCCTCGGGCTAACCATGGAGGTTCCCACTGCAGCTGCAGCTGACATTCACAATCAAGACAGAGCATCCGGCCGGGTGAGAGAACGCTAACACTGGCCTCACCTGGGAGATGTGGAAGAGCCTGGCACAGACTCAGCCCGCCGCCCTCTTCCTAAGGGGCAGCTTCCCAAGTCTCTGCTCCAAGTACAACCCAAGAACCCCAAAGGTGGCTTCAACGTGCAGTCCACATCCACAAACGGTGACGGACCAGTCTTGTGCTGCACGGCAGGTGACTCCAGAGATGAGCCAGACTTGAGCTTTGCAGTTACAGCTTACTGTTCCCCTGGGTGTCAGCCATAGGGTCCAAATGCTTTGACAGAGTGTGAACTGCAGGTTTATAAGTTCCTCCTTATGCTCTGACATGGGTATCAGTTTTGGTCTGTCAAGGGGAGGCAGAGTGGGCCAGGGACAGGAGGAGGGAAGGAACAAGTACGCATTGAGCACAAAAGTCAGTGCTTTCTCCACATACCCATCAGAGTCTAAGTGAGTTTTCATTGTAGGTCTAAATGACTGAAGTGGCTGATCAAGCTAGCACAGCCAGTAAAGGACACAGCTGGAACCTGAACCCAGGACTCGCTGACTCTAAGATCCACACTTTGGTGTTTTTGTGTTGTTTGGGTTTGTTTTTTTTTTTCCTTTATGTGGAGCTGGGCTTAGATGGATCTAGAAGATTTGACCAGGTGCGTGAATGTGGGAAGGCCCGAGAGACATCTGGTGGTGATGGTGATGAGAATCTCATTTTGGACAGGAAAAGAGCCAATGACAACAAAATAACTACTGTTAACACCTCCTCCTGTGCTGGGTACAGATTATTTCCGGGTGCATATTATTTCTAGTCCCTGCACAACTGTGCAAACGAGGGGTTATTCTCTTACTTTATAGTTTCTCATACTTATTCTTATTTTATCAATGAGATAGCAAGCTCAAGGAGATTAAGTGACTTGCTCTAGATCCCATGGCTCCCAAGTGTCTGGGTCTAGATTTGAACCAGAAAAAAAAATGTCTAAACCTCAAGAAAAGTATTGAACACCTAGTCCCTTAGGCTAATTCACTTGGTTAATAATTGCCAAGTCCCTTTTAATTTTTGTCCTAAGTGCTGCAGAAGACACACAGAGATATCACAGGAGGCTCCATCCTCCGTACCTTCCTTTCTTCTCTCCTCCCCTCCCCTTCTGTGACCTTCCTCCTCCTCAGCTCTGAGTTCCTGTCCTACTGTGCCCAGGCTATCTGCAGGCATCAGAGGGCAAGATATGCATTTCTGACTCCTCAGAGATATTCAGTGGGCAAGTCAGATAGGAAGAGAGGCAAGGGGCCCACGTCTGAGGTCAGCCAAAGATGGAGAGGTGATCAAGGACCCTCACCAAAGACAGTGACATCTAACTAAACACAGACCAAAGAATGTCAGATGAAAAGTGAGTCAGGCCAGATGGTTTTGAGGTATGAGGAGGACTAGATCTGTGGCTTCCAAGTCTTTCTGACCTATAGTGAAAATATACTTACGTCACAATTCAGGACACACATATACCTACAAATTTCTAACTAAAACAAAAACTTCACAAAACTGTACTGTAAGGGTGGAATCTGATATTTGTATTTTCTATTCCATTGCTGCTTACCTAGAATTACTAGTGGATTACCAACCTACAGCCTGAAACATGCTGTTCTAGGGGACAGTGTGGATGAATGAACGTGGAGTAGACTGAAGCCTGGGAATTCCTGGAGTTTAGACTTCAGGGAGGGAAAGAGATTGGAGATGAAGCTTGAGGAGTGAGGAGTGAGCAGCCAGGTAGAAGACATAAAGAAATTCCCATAATACCAAAGCACAATAAAGTGCAAAGTGCACATGGCAGAGAGAGGGAGGCCTTGGAGGGAGCATACCCCCCACAGCTGGTTTTCAGTAGCCTTGATTCCATGGGGGCCTGGAGCTGGCCTGGAAGAATGACCAGGGTGTGGGGCTCCTGGAAAAAAAGAAATGAGAAACAAAGCCTTTGGTGTTAAGGGATAAACTGACAAAGCAAACCGGGGCTGTCCTCCTGCGCTCCATCGATATTTATGAAGGGGCAGGGCCTGGACCATTTGCAGGGAGACTTCCACAGACAGGTACAGTGCTGCCAAGAAACCTCTGTCCAGCCACAGCCCACAGGGAAATGGGGGCTGTTATCACCCTAGTTACCCCACAACCTCAGGAACAGCCAGAAATGAGCCAGGAAATTGACTGAATTCCTGCTGGACTAAAGTTTTATAAGTTTTGCTTAACATAAGCATCGGGTGATATTTTTAGTTCTTTGTGTGTCAAGAAGGGCCCATAAATATTTCAGAGCTAAAATGCGTTCCACAAAATGTAAGTCCTGGATAGTATCTGGATGTGTATAAAACCATAAATTTCACTTAGTCCTTTAACGTTTGTTCCTGTAAGTCCTTTGTTTAGAGCTGGGGTGGGGGTGGCAGCCCCTAGTCTCATGCCCGGTGCCGTGTTGGGCTATGTGCAAGCCAGAGAAGGTGGCACACCATTATCCCCACTTTATGGATTTGGAAACTGAGGCTCAGAGTGGCAAAGTGATGCTCACGTTCAAACAGTCCAGGACTAAAACCCTGGGGCTCTGGCTCCCAAGTATGTGCTCTCTGCATGGCACTCAGAGCACATTTCTCTGGCCTGGTTGGTTTGGGGAACCTCTTGCCTTTTAAACAGGGAGACAGTGGTGATAATAATGGTAACTGAGAGTAAGTCTTTACATGCATTTCTTCATTTAATCCTCGCCACACCCTAACCATCCCCGTTTTATAGATGGAGAAAGGATTTAGACAGGTTAAGCACCTCACCCAGAAGGCCACAGGAGAAAGTGGCAGAAGTAGGATTAACACGTGGGCCTGCCCCACCCAGGTTCAAGCTCTAATCATAATCTATACTGCTCTCCACATGGTCATCCTGACTCTAATTTGCTGAAATGTTCTACTTGTTCTTTCACTTTGTTTTGTGATAGTATTAGTTCTTCTGATGACCTGACTTGGCACCTGACCCCGGCTCTGGAGAAGGGATTTCATGGCTGCTTCTCCATGGACCCTGCTCAGAGGAGCACACTGGGCCACAGAGAGGGCTTTCCTGGAGTGTGGCTGCATGCCCAGCCTGGCTGCGGGGACATCCCTAACCAGCAACTGGCGGGCAGGTGACAGATGGTGCCGCTGCCTACAGGAGCCATCTTGCCCTTCTGTTGGAGGCTTGTCAGAGGCTGGGTATCAAAGGGCAGATGGCTCTGATACTGAGCCAAGAGAGTTCCCGCTAGCGCTGTCTGACCCCACAAAGGGCTGTGCATGCACAGGACTTGGGACACAATAAACCCTCAGTCCACAGGAGCTTTCACGATCGATTTCTGTGCTTTCCAGGTTCCTGATCCGTCCCTTCTTCCTCTCAAAACCACTCACCAGCCAATGAGTCCTCTTATAAGTTGTGGCATCTTAAAGTCAGAAAATGTGTTTGGATTGCAGGCAGCATTGAAGGTCAGCTGATTCTTGCCCATCTAGATGCTTCGGGGACTTCATGATCTCTGGGGACATCTCTGCATGCTAGCCTGTGCTTCCTGATCTGGAGTTGAAATCTGCCTCCTTTCAGCTCCACTCCTTGGGATCTCAGGAAATAAGTCTAATGCCTTTGCCCCAGCTATAGCCCTTCCAGACTGAAGATGGAGCCAGTCGGTGTCCTTGGGTCTTCTTGCCAGAGCCCCTGTGTGATTTTCAAGCCTTCCCCCAGTTTGTCCACCCTACTACACTCTCTCCACCTCACCAGGTGTTATGAGATCCTGAGCTAGGTGTGCAGCGAGGAGTTGGATCTGATGTAGTCTCTGCCCTCAAGGAGTCCAGGGAGCAGTCAAAAGGACAAACATGACTACAGGTGATTCCAGCACAAAACAGCAGCTGACGCAGATACTCTGAGGGCAGAGAGGGGGATGCTAATGCCAGGCTTCTGCTGCCTGGAGAAGGTGACCCTTGAGCTGAGTCTGCCAGGCCAAGCATGAGCCATCCAGGGGACAGGGCAGAAAGATGTCCCCACCGTGTTGACCAGAAGCCACTGGGAACTTTTTGGTTCAGGCTGATGTCCTCCACACACCCCTCTGTCCTGCACCCGACACCATCTTCTCTGGAGACAACTCAACCCCACTGACTTCCTCAGAAGCCAGACCCTCTGGGGTTCAGGCCGTCTGCTAGGACTCAGAGTTTCTTTATAAATGACACCTTGGGAAATTGCCTGTCTCTCCTGCAGTTCAGCCCCACTGACAAGGGCCTCTTTTCTTCTTCCTGGAAAACCCTTTCAAGGGTCAAGGCTGAAACCCAGTTTGAGTGCCAACTCTCTGTAAAAAGTTTTCTTTTTCTCAACTTTCTATGGGCTTATTCTAGGCCCACACTAAGAGATAATCAGAGGCAGCGCGAGAGAGGCTGATTAATCGCACACCCCCTACTGCGGCCAAGTCTGAGCCTGTAATTACCTGGGGCTCCCATGAGGCCTCCACTCTATGCGGTGGGGAAGAGGGAGCCCCAGGGGAAACTGGCCCCTCAGAGGAGCAGGCTTCAGTTTAAGGAAATGGTGAGACTCGGTTCATCACAAATGATTCCTTAGCCAGAAGGAAGTCCTTGTGTAAACTCCATAGCTGTAGGAAGGAGCTGGTCCTCTTCTTGTCTTCTCAGCTAGGCCTTGGACCTGAGTCTGGGCAGCTTTGGGAGGATTTAGAGACATCCTTTCTGCTCTTTAGGCCCCAGCTCAGAAGACACCCTGCTGACCAGGGAAGGACCACCAGGATGGTCCTCCTGTCACTAACAGGATTCCACATCTGAACCTGGACTGGAGTCCAGAGGTGTCGTCCCCAGATCCACCCACACTTCAGCTCTCCTACAGCCCTTGGAGGCAGTAAAGCTCAGTGGTGACAAGTAGCAGCTCTGAAGTCAGCTGCCTCAGGTTCAATCCCAGTTCTGCTATGAACCAGCTGTGGGGCCAGAGACACGTCACCAAGCCACCCGAACCTCAGTTTCCTCATCTGTCCTCATTTGTAAAACTGATAATCACTGCACCATCTTAGGAAAAGCTAGTGGAGGTGTAAGTGACACAATGCAGGCAAAGAACTTAGCGCAGAGATTGGCCGACAGTGACATTTAAGGGAATTTCCCCTCTTCAGTGGGCAAATAGCACTCGACACTTGGAATATGTGTGGGATTTAGAAAGACACACGTGTAGAAGCTCTTCGGTTACCCTCAGTATCATGTGATTGCAGCGAGCACTTCTCAACTTGATCTTCAGTTTCCTCATCTGTAAAATGGGAACGAGGATCCTGTACCTCCTCGGGTTGTTACATGGAATGCACAGCTACTTTGTGCACAATAGCTTCTTGTCTAATGCAGGTCCAGGTCAGGGTATGTGCCCTCTCTGCCCAGGGAACACCTGACACAAACGCTATCACAGGGGCAGAAAAGATGGGAATCAAGAAGTCAGAATCAGTCTGTCCAGTGAGTCACTGCTGGGAAGACAGCATGGGTTGGCAGGGCTGCTGTTTCTGGCGGGGTGGCACGTGTGCACGAGCACTGGGCTGCTGGCCCCCTGTGGTGCTTGTTCAGAAAGGAAAGGCTCCATTACGATTCAACTAGCCAGGCCTTTGCTGTTGGGCTCTGAGGATGGATCTGGGTTGGGCTCAGCAGTGCTGTCCAGAGGTGTGGGCTCAGAGCCCTTAGGGGCTGACACAGGCTCCAGCTTTCCTGGTGGGGCAGGGGCATAATAACACTAGAGGAAGGAACTTCCCATTTTTATCACACACCCCTTACATTTCCTTCTTAGTTATTATGAGTGAATAAGGCCCTCCCGCACCTCATGAAGACTGGACCCCACACCATAGCGGTGTGGAAGACGCCTCCAACAGTCCTGCCATCCCCATCTGGAGCTCTCCTAGGCTCTTAGAGCATGCGAGGTATCCTTGGGCAAGTCCCTTCAGGTCTCTGCCTCGATTTCTCCATCTGTAAGGAAAAAAAGTTCCCCAAACCTGGACCATTATTTCTTTGGTGGCTTCTACGTCCTGACTCAATGCTGAGAAGGGCCCAGAGGCACACCCAAGGTTTGCTGGGTTGAACCAAATTGAATGAAAATACACACTCTCCATAAGCCCCATCTGATGAGGATCCCCAAACAACTTGAATACCATTGCTGACAGGCTACTCAGCAGCACTCAAGGCAGACCTGCCTTCTGTGGTCTGCGCAGGTGGCTGGAAGCCCTCCGCTCCACGGGGTCAGCCCTTTCCTGTGGCACCCACTGAGTCTCTCTTCATCTTTAAAACCAACCTGCACCTTCAAGCACACAGGAGTCCCCAGATTTGTGCAGGTGGCAAGGGACTGTGCCCTGCGAGAGCCACTTAGGACTTTGAGATTTACAGAGGAGGGAGCTGAGGCTCAGGAGGCTGTAATGTGCTGTCAGCCATGTCTCAGCAAGCAAAAAACCTGCAGCTTTCAGCTTCTCCCTGCTTCTTTTCACGACCTCAGTTTTCTCATCTGCCACATGGGGTGGTTGGGTGTCATACTTAATCTATGCCTGAGGACTGCCCTGATGTTCCAGAACACACACACACACACACACACACACACACACACACACACACTATGCATTTAAAGTTCAGTGTCCAGGGCCAGGAGTTCTGGATGCGCAACGATTGCAACGCCCCTTGCAGAGGTGCTAAGAGGGTCCTCGCAGCAGACGAGGCTGTTCAGTGAAGCTGTCCCAGAAAGGGATGTCACATGGCAAGCAAGGCAGAGAGAAGTGGCTCTGGCAGAATTTCACTTACATCTCCAGGTACCCGAATCTCAAAGAGTTGGAGAAAAAGGCCTGTAATGATGGGAAAACCCAAACTGCCTGAAGCTGCTCCATTTCCAATCATTAAAGGTAGACTTAATAGATATTAGGGCCCTCTTTCCAGCAGCTGGGTGGCCAGGCGATTTTTATTTCAATAATTAGCCGCTGTAAGTCGTACAGAACTGGAGACAGATAAAGGCAGGACCGGTCTCTCATGGAGCTAATTGTGCCCAGAGTTCTATACGCCTAATCAAGCCTTGCACTGCGCCAATCCCTTTCATCCAAGGCCTCAAAGGACTTTGGCAACGGTAATTAAGTCTCATAAGTGCCTTAAAGAAAGGGATTCTCTGGGGCAGTCTGAATGGAGAAAAGGCTACTGGAGTGGAGGTGGGGCAGGCAGCTGTGCTGCTGGCCCCCAAAATAGGGGACAGGGAGCCAGGAACAGGCCTCTGCCCCAAGACTGGCCCTCGACAGCCTTTGGCCTCTGTGAATTCTGCCCTAACAGCTAACTGCAGCCCTGGTGGCTTCTGCTGGCCACCTCCTGTTGAATCTGACTAAACTACCCAAAGACTTTCTAAGTTTCTCAGCCTGCCTGGCATTTGGAGGATATGTTTGTTAGGAGTTCTAGTTCAGGCAAGGGTGATTTTAAGACCACTCTCCTAGGTTCTCAGACTTAAAAGGGAACACATAGACATAGTTTCCCAAGCCCATCTGATGTGTGTGCATTCCTTCTGTGAGCCTGTATGGACACCAGCCAGCCAGCCCCTGCTGGAGCTCTGATGACAGGACCTGACCCTTAACGTGTTTCATCTTCTAAACTTGCCCTTACACAGTTCATTCTGATAGTGAGCTGAAATTTGCTTCCTTCAAGAACCTTTCTGCTGGCCCTAACTCTGTGCTTTAGAAACTCACAAATAAAAGAACCCTTCCTCCCCACAACGAGACCTCTTCTCTCCAGGCTCTGGAAAGCAGTAGAATACAGTGGTTAAATATGCAGCTTCATATCCAAAGCACAATCCATAAAGGAAATATTGATAAATTGGACCTTGCCAAAATTCAAAATCCATGCTCTGCAAAAGACTCTATTAAAGAGGATAAAGAGGCAAGCTATGAATTGGGAGAATGCTTTTGCAAACCACATATATAACAAAGATCTAGTATCTAGATCATATAAGGAACTCTCAAAACTCAACAGTAAAACCAACCAATCAGCCAACCCACAGATATTCCAATTAGAAAATTATCAAAAGATATGGATAGATATTTTACCAAAGAGGATTTACAGACAGCAAAGAAGCTCATGAAAAGATGTTTGACATCATTGGTCATCAGGGAAAAGCAATTAAAATCGCAATGCACTATCACCTCACACCTATCAGAATGGCTAAAATGAAATATAAGGACATTTCCAAATGCTGACAAGGATGCAGAGAAACTGAATCACCCATACATTGATGATAGGAAGATAAAATAGTACAACCCTTCTGGAAAACAGTTTGGCAGTTTCTTAGAAAACTAAATATGTAATTACTGTACAATGTAGCAATTGTACTCTTGGGCATTTACCCACCAGAAATGAAAACTTACAGTCACACAAAAGCCTGTACAATAACGTTCATAGAAGTTTTATTCCTAATAGCCAAGAACTGGAAACAATCCAGATGTCCGTTGACAGGGGAATGGTTAATTAAATGGGAGAATACTACTAAATGATAAAAAAAGAAATAATGACACTAATGCATCTCCAGGGAATTACACTGAGTGAAAAAAAAGCCTGCTGCATAAGGTTGGAGACTGTATGATGCCATTTATATAACATTTTTGAGATGACAAACCCTTAGAAATGGAGAACATATTGGTGGTTGCTAGGTGTTAGGGGATGGGGTCAGGGTGTGCTCTAAGGGACAATGTGAGAGATCCCTGTGGTGACGGGAGTGTTTGCCACCTGCCTGGATATACTCACCTGTACACGTGATCAGATAGTGCAGAAGTAAGTGCACACTTAAGTAAGGACAAGTCAAATGAGAAGTCTGAATAAGATGAGTGCAAGTGTGTTTCAAGGCCAGTGTCCTGGTTGTAATAACTGCTCTCTCACTATAGTTTTGCAAAGTGCTACTACTGGGGGAGATTGGGTAAACATATACAGGGTATATCTGATTTATTTCTTACAAATGCCTATGAACTACAGTTACTTCAATAAAAATTTCAACTAAGAAAGAAATTTTCTTTGTTTTTTTTTTTTTTTGTACTGGGGATTGAACCCAGGAGCATTCTACCTCCAAACTCCACCCCTAGCCCTTTTTTAAAATTGTTTTTCATTTTGAAACAGGGTCTCCTAGGTTGTCAAGAATCTTGCTAAGTTGCTGAAGCTGGTCTCGAACCTGTGATCCTCCTGTCTTGGCCTCCTAAGTCCTGGAATTACAGGCATGTTCCACCATATTCTGCGGAAATAAGGTTTTTGGAGTCAGGGTGTTTTGAGTCATGCAGAGCTGGCTTTGAACACTGAACCGACTGCATGCTTCCTATGCAGGGTTGGACAAATAAATTCTCTGCCTCAGTTTCTTCACCATTAAAATAGGGCTACTGTCTACCATATTATGGGGTTGCCTTGAAGTTTAAATGAGGTAATCCATGGAAGTACTTCGTACTATGCTTGGCACAAAATAAGGACTCACTAAGCAACAGGTGGAAATATTGCATGATTATCCTGGAGAAATAGTTCTGTACCTTCCTCAGATTCCGTCCTCACCTATCTTGCCTCCATCCTGGCCACCCTTCTCTGGAAAAGTTCCTTTGGGTCAGTGTCATTCTTTAAAATGCTAGGGTTGAAAACTGAAGAGTCTAATCCAGTCTCCTTATCAGAGACTGCTCTGGCATCTCGTGAATTTTAGTTACAGTGCCATACTTGATATGTGGGGTTGGCCAATCATTTGCCACTCTAACATTGTCTGTGTAACATCTTTTACCCCCAATAAAGTGGTAGCAAGCTGCTCAGATTTGTATTTACTTACCAATTCTTAGGCATCTACTATGTGCAGGCACCAGTATTAAAACAAACACCACACATGTGGCATCATATATTTCTTAATAAATCTTTAGGGCAACTCTAAAAGTTAGGTATTGATGGAAGAAAGCTGTAGTAATAGTTCCGGGGAAATCACACCCCCTTTATCCAAACCATCGTGCAGTCCCCCACACTTACTCTGGGGTTGACTGTATGACTTGCATTAGCCAATGGGCCAAAGAGACACTAACAAACTCAAATCAGAGGCATGGAAAACCCTTGAGCATTTGGGCTTGCCTTCTCTTGCTGCTTTTGGAAAGCAGCCATCATATAAAGAGCCCAGGCTGGCCTGCTGGCTGCCAGAAACATAGGACTGAGCCAGCAACCCCCTAGTACACTGTAGTCACACAAGTGAGCCCAGAGAAGACCAGATGAACCACTTGCTCCACCCAGCCCAAATTGCTGACCCTTAGATCCAGGAACCAATGCGTGGTCACTTTAAGCCACTGTATTTTGGGATGATATGTTACATCCCATACATAAGGCTAACTGATTTGGGTATTATTAAAATTTCCATATTACAGATGAGGAAACTGGGGCTCAGACCACTAAAGTACCCTATCTGGGCCTGGTGGTGTATGGCTGTAATCCCAGTACTTGGGAGGCTGAGACAGGAAGATTGCAGGTTTGAGGCCAGCTTCAGCAACTTAGTAAGGCTCTCAGCAACCTAGTGAGTCCCTGTTTCAAAATAAAAAATAAAAATAGGGCTAGGGGTGTAGCTCAGAGGTAGAATGCCCCTGGGTTCAATCCCCAAGACTACACACACACACACACATAGTAAAAAGAAAAAAGAAACCTTTTAAACAAGTGGAAATGTTAAATGGATAATAATAATGCCAAATTTAAACTTCAGAATTCATAAATTTCATTCGCATTTACATGTGATTTAATCTATACACCCTGTATCTCTCTTTGGGGGAACTTATTAAAGTTATATTTACATTGATATTATATTTAAGTAATTGCTTAATTACATGCCCCAAGCTCCACACAGGTGGAGACTGTGTCTATCTTGTTCATCATGGAATCCCAAGCTTCCAGCCTTGTAAACAGAATAAATGAGCTAACAACCTCTGAGTAGCTGCGCTACGATCCTGGATTAGATAAAGGTCTGAAGTTCAGCAAGGCAAAGGGCCTCCTTTCTGAGCCACACGACTCGCAAGAGGCAGGAACCAGAACTCAGTTGAGGCCCAGTTCTTCTGACTCTCGAGTGCAAAGGTCTGCCCTTAAATTTTCCATGCGTCCCGAGGGTGAGACAGACAAGGAAATGAGTAACTACCCCGCAGTTAGGAGGGAATGTTGCCGGATGAATTCCACGTGTTTAAGGAATGCCAATCCCCCTGCTAAGAAGATTCTGATTAAAACAAGCTCCCAGCTGGAGCAGAAGCATGCCGCAGTGTGAGCCCCAGTGCTAGGGATAAGAGATGCCTGTTAGCACAAGTCCTTTGTGAACTTGTACCATCCAGCCCGGATCCCTACAGGGTGCCCAAGTCAAACACGAAACCACTCAGCAAACAAGGGAACACTGAGGAGCTCTGCACTCAGCCCTGGGCCCTCTAGCCTGGGCTCCGCAGATGCGAACTCTAAGCCCTGCATGCTCTGGTTTCAGGTGCCCCCTGCCCTTTCCCTGGCCGTCCCTGCTGCTCACTACACAGAGGTGGCCTTCTTGGAATGACCTTCACCGCTCCCTCCCAGGAACTCCTGACTAGTTAAGGAGGCTCTCTTTAACTTCCCAGCGGCCACCAGGGTCAGAGGACAAACTTTGCTCCTCCATGACCTCCAGGCTGCCTGAGCCCCATGCATGCTCTTGTGAGCTCAGCAGAGCCTCATTGGTGGCCGCAGCCACCTCCCTACCTTCCAGGAGGGCCTTGAGCCTGTCCTCGCCCTGGGGAAGCTCTGCCCCTTGCCCTTTTGCTGGCTAATGTTACACCTGGGTCACTGCGGCCCGCCTTCCCGGGGCCAGCCCCTCACTTGATTGTAGCCCTAAATTTGTTTTCATTAAGAAACTCTGCCTGTCACTCCATCAATTCTGTCTTTTTGGGTCATTAACTTCAGTTAACTGTGCCAGTCTTGGAAGCTGCTCCAGCCAGGAGGGGGAGGAAAGAGGGGCTGCGTGCTCTCTCCAGAGCTGGAACTGGTATGCAGGACCCAGCCTGGCCCCTGTTAGCCAGCATCAGCCCTGGTTTGTCTAGAACTTTTCTAAAGGAACACCCTCCACATCTCGATGTTGCTGAGACGCCACAGTGCTGAGACAGGCAGGGTGACAATCACCACCATTTCCATTTGACAGTGGGGGGGAATTCCTGTTAGAAAGGAGTGCAGGGTAGCTGACAGCACTTGCTCTGTAGCCAGACAGCAAGTGTTCAAATCTCAGCTCTGGGCTCTGTCACCCCCAGCTGTGTGCCATGGCAATTCATTAACCTCGCCACGCCTCCTCTCCAACGTGGAAATGCTAATTCTACCTACTGATGATGCTGTCGGGAAAACTGAGTTAATATGTGCAAAGCACTTAGAACTGGGAGCCCTCGGCTCTCCTTCTTATCATCATCATGAAGCACTTCACTGGCTCACATGCGGTTCTAGATTTCTCCACCCTGCTCACACCATTGCACTGAGACACAAACATCTCTGTTTAGCATCATTTATTCACTCATTTAGTCCCGCAACAGATATTTACTAGGAACCTACTACAGACCCCAATCTGTGCTGGGATGCAAGGTGACAAGGATTTGGTTCTTGTCCTGAAAGAACAAAATGGGTACTGTGTTTGAACAGGCATATTCCAGTTTGAGTATCAGTCTTGAGTTTACCAGGCATGTGCCACGGCTCCACCTTCCTCATCTGTAAGATGGACAGTGATTTATATCCCTGCTGGCCTGCCTATCCTGGTGACCCACACAGTCATCTGTCTGGGGCCTGGAGAGGGAGGGTGTGATGGAGCCTTCCCAGACAAAGCCCCAGACCTCCTCCAGCTCTGGCCAGCAGGGAGGAGAGGAGAGCCATCACTGAGCAATTACCTCGGGTCACTGTGCAGGCCTGTCCCCTCTGGGAAACCTGAACCACCTTCAAAGAGAGGGTTTTAATTGGCTTAGGCTCTGTGCCCATTCCAAGAGAGCATCACAAAACAGGATTAGCCCCCGAGTGGGCCAGGCCCCACACACAGACCAGATGGCTGGACAGCTGCCCATTTTGCCTCAACCTTCCTGAGCTGTGCCCCTGCGGCCTAAAGTGGGAAGAAGCCTGCTAGCTTCCCTTCTCTTCCCATCCTACGAGTGCAAGAAAAGATGTTTAAGGCAGAGCCTTGAGCTATGAAGGAACTGGAAAAGGTTTGGAGAATGATTTTTAGCATAATCTAGAAGAAGCTCAGGCTTAACCTTCAGTCCATGCCCAGCAATGGATGCACCTCAGCGGAGGGAGAAGCCCCAGCCCCCCGAGAAAACACAGTGCTGGGGCCTCACCTCGACCCCGCACTCTACAGTTTGCACAGTACTGCCGATCGTCTGCTGCAGCCAACCTCCCAATATCCTGACAGGAAAGTCTCATGTCCTCAATTCAACGGGCAGAAGTGTGGTATGGGGCTCAGGAGACCTCACTTCAGACCTGGCTTTGTGATCCTTGGCAAATGACACAAGGTGTCAGCACTACCAGTCACTCTCTTCTACCGGGCACCACTGGGTGCCTGGTGATACTTGCTTGCCATATTCTTGCCATGTTTCATAAACTGAGTATCAGTGGGCAAGGATTTGCCCTAAACCATTATGCTTTTTAAGGGTTCTGGGGTGTAAAGCCCCATGCAGAAAACCTCCATGTTTTGAACTACACCATGGGGGTGAAGAAGGTCAGCCACAGTCAGAGGTTGAGAGTGTCACATGATCAGGGGGATGAGGCTTTGAAACCATGAAGCAGTACACAATAGCTGCTATTCTCCTTGAGGAAATTAAGCCTCTACCTGGTGAAGTGACTTGTCCGAGGTCACCCAGTGGGCAAGGAGCCGAGCTGGGACTTGAGGCCTAAGGTCCTTTCCTCTAGGCTACAGCTGCTGTTGGTTACACCCTATTGCAAGAGGGTTTCCCCAGTGCAAGACACTGGCTACAAATCTGCAGAAGCAATCAGGCTGATGATATTTAAATACTTGGCTATTTGAAAAATATAACAACAAGCAGTTGAGAATAAATGCCAAACCTCTAGCTGGTTAGAAACAGCACCTGGGGACACAGAGATTCGTCAGCGTGACTGATGTTTCCTGCTTAAATGCAACGTGCAGACGCGCCTGCAGAAGCGAGTGTGTTTAGAGAGCATTGCCTGTACCCAGGAACTCAGTCATTCTGTGTTGCATCCCTCTGAAGGGGAGTTTGTTATACTCTGCTTATTAATGAGAAGCCACAGAAGCCAGAGAAGCTTGCTACTTACCCAGAGTTGCAGTTAGCAAGTGCCTGAGCTGGGATTTGAACCCCAATTGCCACACTGTAAAATCTCAACTCCATCCCCCCGCGTGCCTCTGTTGCTCATGCCACCTCACCTGCTCAGGAGGGAGGGGTAATGTGTCTGGGGTTCTGGGAACTCAAGCCCTGTTCTCGGGACTTGCTGGCTCACCCAGCTGCCTTGGCCCATCACCGTTTCCAAGGGCCTTACCTTACATGTGGGGGCTGTGAGGAGGATGCCAAGATAGATCTTTCATGGTCCTATCCTGTAGGGCAGCACTCTCTACAGGGGAAAGTGATCCAGAAACAGATAATTCCTATCCACGATCCTGCAGGAGGGCCACCCCACCTAGCCTGGGGTTAGGGGAGGAGTTGGGTGGCTTCTTGGGGGCAGTGGTAGTCTGCCTGTCCTTGGCGGCAGGGAGAAAGGGAAAGGAAAAGGGGTGGCTGTTTGGTTCCAGACCCCCTACCTCTGGGCCAATCTGGGCACTTATTATTATTTTTTTTGGTGTACTGGGGATGGGATCCGGGGCATTCTACCTCTGAACTATATTCTCAGCCCTTTTAAATTTTGGTTTTGAAACAGGGTCTCACCAGGTTACTGAGTCTTGCTATGTTGCTGAGTCTGTCCTTGAACCTACGATCCTCCTGTCTCAGCCTCCCAAGTACTGGGATTACAGGCATGTGCCACCATGCCCAGCACTTAATTAGTGATTCAAATATTGGGCCTCCATTTAAGATTTCATTTAAGCAATCAGATTGTTGGCTTAACAAAAGTTAGAAAACCATGCTTGATTTGGACTAAATGAGTGATTTATATAATATTGACTTATCACCGTGGGATAACTTAACTCATTCATTCTTTCTTTTTCTCATTTAAGAAGTCTATCATAAATGGCTAATTTATTCCTTTTACATATATCTATTATTATCTGTTATGAGCTAGACACCATCCTATGTTTTGGAGACACAAAAAAATAAATCTCTCATCCAGCCTGCTTTCTTCTGCCCTGTGGAAGCTTCTTCACAGCCTTCCAGGTAAGTTTTTTTTTTTTTT
>PVJS01035920.1:0-20728 GCA_004027185.1 Glis glis | reverse complement strand
GTGCCTATATGATGGAGTGTTGGACCTATGGCTTCTTCTAATAATTTCACAGTCTCTGGTCTAACTTCCAGGTCTTTGATCCATCTTGAGTTGACTCTTGTGCAGGGTGAGAGGTAAGGGTTCAGCTCCATTTTTCTACAGGTAGATAACCAGTTTTCCCAGCACCATTTGTTGAAAAGACTATCCTTTCTCCAACGTAACATCTTTTATTTTTAAAAAAATGTCAGTTTGTTTATGGGTGGATTTTGCTGTTTGGAGAGAGAGGGCAAAAGGACAATTATTTCTTATCTCTATATGTGTCATATACCAAGAGAAATATAACTTTTCTTTAAAACAGCATTCTCCTTACTCCTGTCTCTAGTATCAAGACAGGCAACTATAAAATGTGTCAGAGTTTTAAGGAAGCGATACAGAATTAAGCCATTTTATGTAATAGGAAGGGAAAGTTTACATTTGTACACTACTTGCATAAGTTGGCCTTAATTTTCCCACTTAGTTTAGAACTACCATAAGAACCTCTGATGAATACTTCTTTAAACTTTCAAATCAAATATACCTAATTTTAAAACAGAACTTATATAATGATCTGTGTGGGTGTAGATAGGGACATCCCTTCACTATAGTTCTGTTTTCTCTCATATAATTAACAAACTTCTGACTCTAAATCCTTGGTGAGGAGTCTAGAATTTAAACTTAAAGATGTTTGGTTTTATGTAGGAGTTTAACTTGAGTTTTTATTTTTTGTTCCTGCAATCCCATTAAACAGATTGAGAGTGACTTAGGACATTTGCATTTAATGAAATTTGTATTAATTTTTACTAATTAGTTCACAACAGATTCTACAAGAAGGCAGCAATGAAACTGCATAATCATTAAACTTATCCTTAAACTTCTTGGATTTTTTAATTGAAGTATTTGAAGAAGATATATGTTCTGAAATATTTTAAAGAAAGCATGAAATGCCATATCACATTGCATTAATTTTCTAAATATCTCATTGAAGTATAGAAACAGTTATTACCACAGATGCTAAAAATATGGCCCACTCATTCTCTTGCCAAAAATAATCTTCCCTGAAATCAGCTTCAAATATTAAATATATTCAATCTCTTCCTTCACTTACTTTATAACTCTTCCACCCTTGATTTTTGCAAGAGCTTTCAAAACCCATTTCAAGCTCTACAAATAGCAAAAACTTGTGGCAAAAGCTCTGTCAAAATAAATCAAATAAAAGCATACTTCTTTTTATCTCACTTGGGTTTCAAAGTAAGTCCCCTTCAATATTTGTATTAGTTTTCTAGGGCTGCTGTAACAAGTATCACAAACTGGGCAGCTTAAAGAACAGAAATAAAATGTCTCTACTTGGGAGGCTGAGATAGGAAGATCATAAATTCGAGGCTAGCTTCAGCAACTTAGTGAGGCCCTCAGCAACTGAGAGAGAGGGAGAGAGAGAGAGAGAGAGAGACAGAGAGAGAGACAGAGAGACAGAGAGACAGAGAGAAAGGGAGAAAGAAAGAAATTGTGTCATCGTTCTGTAGCTAGAAGTTCAAGTTCAAGGTACTTGGTAGGTTGGTTCTTTCTGAGGACTATGAAGGAAGGATTTTTTCCTAGGCCTTTTTTTGGCTTGCAGATGGCTTTCTTCTTCCTGTGTCTCTTCATGTGGCCTTCTTCCTGTGTGTCCATATCCAAATGTGCCCCTTTTATAAAAAACACCCGTCATTTTGGATTAGGGCCTACCCTAATTGTGAAGACCCTATTTCCAATAAGGGCACACTGCAATTGAAATACCCAATGTTAAGACATCAGCATATGAACTTGGGGCAGGGGGAGGGGAGGGAATGGAACACAATTCAACCCATAACACCATTGTAAAGCTTTTCTCTATATAGACAATTCATTATATAAAAATATATATTTTTACAGTAACTTTTAAACATCTGACCATGTCTGTGTGGGTGTAGCCAACTTAGGTAAAATTAAAACAATGTGTTCACACATGGACAAGCCACCATCTAAACATATTCTCTCAAGTTTGTCTTAGAGGCTAAAAAAATTCCTGTCTTAATTAGAATTCTTTTGGTTGCAAGTGACAGAAAGTCCAACCCAAATTTGACTTAATTGAAAAGGATGTATATTGGCTCCTATAATTTAAAAGTATGGAAGTAGATCTGGTTTAAGGCATTATCTGGTTGGGGTTTTGTTATCAGAACAAAGTTTTTATACAATTCTCAGCTCTGCCTTTTTCTTATTAGTTTTATCCTCTCAGATTTAAGTGCTGCAGGAAAAAAAATTCCCATCATCACCTGTAAAATTCTCTTTGTCTTATTGTGTCAGATTGGATCTTGTACTAATCATAGTGGCCAGGCAAAAGAGAGGCACACATCTAGAATCAGCAGAGTAGTCAGTTCTAATTCGGTCAATAACAACATGGCAGAAATCGATTCCTATATAAACATCAACCTCTTATCACCAGAGGTGGGATAAATGGACACAAAGTGCCAAAAACAACAGATACCTACTACAAAAGTCCAAGTGAAGAATCCAAAAGTCAGTGGATCAACTTAGGCATAGAGTTTCTTACTTACACAGACTTTTAGCAATTCAACAAATATTAACAAAGGGTTTTAAGGACCCATCAAAATCCTCTTAAAACGCTGAAATTATCTATAAAATGAATATCAGCTAAACCTCTGACTTTGTATACAAAATTCCATACTAACTAAACCTCAGTGGAAGACACCCCAAACTGAAAATAATGGCTTTAATTTATTGAGTTTGAATAACCAACACAGATCAAGAATGCAGAGGAAGCCGGGCGTGGTGGCACACGCTTGTAATCCCAGTATTTGGGAGGCTGAGACCTGAGGATCCAGGTTTGCAGCCAGCCTCAGCTACTTAGTGAGGCCCTCTGCAACTTAGTGAGACCCTGTTTCAAAATAAAAAGAAAAAATAGGGCTGGAGGTGTAGCTCGGAGGTGGAAGCCCCTGGGTTCAATCCCCAGTACCGCAAAAAAAAAAAAAAAAAGAATGCAGAGGAGTACAGGCAACAGCCAAAAGAGAATAAGATTAAGTGAAACTAAGAAAGATATTTTCTCAGCTGGGCATGGTGGTGCATGCTTGTAATCCCAGTACTTGGGAGGCTGAGACAGGAGGATAGCAAGTTCATGGCCAGCCTTAGCAACTTAAGAGGCCTTCTGCAACTTAGTGAGACCCTGTTTCAAAATAAGAAAATAAAATAGGGCTGGGGGTATAGCTCAGAGGTAGAATGCCCCTGGGTTCAATCCCCAGCACCAAAAAAAAAAAAGATTTTTTTTCTCTCCAGTGCCCTTTTACCTTTTTCTTGAACAGTAAAATCTATTCGACTACTACATCTATATAAGAGAAATCAATATTTTGCTAAAAAAAAAAAGAAAACTTAAAGTGTATTTGAAGACCTAACTTACTAACTCTGTTTCCTCTTGGTTCATTAAGATAATATACACATTAGTACAAATGGTGAATCTGGGTCTACACTCCACCAAACCATGAAGAAGGGTCATACTAAATTATTGGCTGCTGCTCTTCCATTTCAACTCTTACTGGTTTCATATATTTATTGGATTAAATTTAGGACCTATGATGTGAACATAATCCAGATAATATATGTGTGAAGTAGGTTTTTTGTTAGAGATGAACTACTTTTATTCTAGAAGATTTTTTGAAGTGTTTCTTAGCTTCATATATATATTATATTATTATTCATTAAGATATTTATATCTTAGAGAAGCTAAGATATATATATTTTTTTCTGCAAGACAAGCAAGCCACAAGCCTAAGAAGCATGACCAACTTTATCATTTTTAAGCAAGAAATTTGACCTGGTCTGCATCACTTATGAATGTTGAAAATTAAGTTTCTTTCCTTCTCTCTTGTTCTAGACTGGTGAAGGATCTACCTGTGTGCATCTCTCTCTTTCTTTCTTCTACTTATCAATCAAAGGAATTCAAAGAAAAGAAGGAAGGATCAGACCAGGCAGAGAACATTTTTTTTTATTTAAGATGAAATGAGTTCCAATTATCAAGTTCCCTACAGTGCACACCAAAGAACCAGCTGAAATTGGTTAGGAAGTGTCAGCAATTTAAAATGTGTTGCTAATTATTTCTGTACCTCATCAACCACTCAGCATTTTTATTCTTGGTAACCATGACTCATTCTCTTCACCCATTCATCACCTCAAATAACTTTTTCTGCTGTGGTTATTTGTATGGCTTCACCAGAAAAGTGGCAATAAAACAGGTGCTAGGCCCTGCATGCCATTCACAGACTCACCTTCTAGCCACACATCCCCGTAGCTATATCTTGCCAATGTGTACTCTGTTCTTTTATTTCAATGGAAGGACTGGAGAGTGAGTTCAGAGTCACTGAAAATATAAGTACAAATATGACATGGTTCTTTCATAGTAGATGCTATGAGAACTATATTTTGAATACTATGTCCCGGCACGTTTTAAACACTGAACATATATCAGAGATAGACAGGCATTACCATATATGTGTTCTAATTTTTAAACTAAATACTTGTGAGGTCAGGGACTCTGTGTTAGTTTTTTTTTATGATGCTGTGACCAAAATATCTGATAGGAACAACTTAGAGGAGAAAAGGGTTATTTTGGCTCATGGTTTCAGAGGTTCAGCCAATAGTCTGCTGTCTCCAAGGCAGAGCATCATTGTGACAGGGCATGGCAGAGGAAAACTGCAAAGCTCATGGAAGCTAGGAAACAGAGAGAAAGAGATAGAGATAGGTAGAGATAGAGGTAGAGATAGAGATAGAGATAGAGAGAGAGAGATGATAGAGATAGAGATAGAGATAGAGATAGAGATAGAGAGGGAGGGAGGGGCCAGGGACACATATAGTCCCCAAGACCATGCCCACAGTGACCTACTTCCTTTAGTCATTCCCCGCCTATCATTTTCACCACTTCCCAGTAATTCATCCAAATTTTTAATCCATCAAATAGATTAATCCATTGATAAGGTTAGAGTCCTCATGACCGATCATTGCCTAAAAGCCACACCTCCGAACCTGTGGCATTGAGGACAAGCTTTCAACACATGAGCTTCGGGGCACTCCAAATCCAGAGCATAACAGATTCTCGATTTATTCCTAATAGCCCAGTGCCTAAGCCATAGATTGCATTCAATAAGTATTTGTTAAATAAATGAATAAGTCAAATAATGGATATTGCCAAACATACCAAGCAAATACAATAAGAAAATATTTCACTATCTATAACATTAAATGGTCTCTACAGAGAATAAATTGTGTTACTAGAAGGCCATTTCTCAATTGAGCACTTCAATGAATACCTAAATATAAGTTTGGGAGTGTAAGCCAGAAAACAACCAATTATTTTCCCAAATATTGAGAAATTTCTGGAGTGGAGAAGAGGTAGCCCAGACTCAATAGCAAGGGAGAGAGAGAGAGAGAGAGAGACCCCAAGTAGCAGTACGGTCATGAGGGGCTTCATGAATAGACTCATTGAAGAGACCAAGAATTTCTAATATAGAGTTTATAATTTTTTGCTCTAGAATATGCCATATAATAAATCCTTCTTCTGCCTTCCTACAAAATAGTAAATTCTACATTTTTCACTAATGTGGGGCTGTTTTTTGGGGAAATTTAGGATGTCTGAAGTTTCTTTCTTTCTTAAGCATATTATTGGGCAAAAACAGCTCACAAGAAAAGAGGATTATGGAAGCATTAATCCTCGGGTGGGAATTTTGAAGAAACCTTGGAAGGACTGATGGCTTGTGAAGGTCATGAGTTGGGGGCACAACTGAATTCTATCCAGATCAGACGGCTGCCATCAGCATCGTGTGCTCACATTCAGAGTGGAAGAATGGAATGCTTCTTTTTTGTGTGTGTGTGGTACTAGGGACTGAACCCAGGAGCATTCTACCTCTGAGCTACACTCCCAAGCCCTCTTTTTTATTGCTTTTATTTTGAAGCAGGGTCTTAAAATAAAAAAAAGAAGGTCTCTTTGAGTTACTGATACTGGCCCTGAAACTGCGATCCTCCTGTCTCAGTCTCCCAAGTACCAGGATTACATGCATGTGCCACCATGCCTGGCTTGGAGTATAGGACTAAGAGGCTCTTTGAGTATGTTTTCTGTGCAGTTTTCAGTTTCCCAATAAGCGATCACCTGTCATTGCCATCAAACTGCTCTGACCAGGTCACCTTTCTTCTGACTAACCTCCTGATAATTATCATTATTGACTGTTATTGTAATGTCTAACATTTACTAAGATATACAATGTGATAGTCATGGTGTGGAGAACTTAACAAGTTTCATCTTATTTTAACTATTCATCTATAATATTATTCATGAGATAAAATATATTTTGCCTGGAAAAGCACAATTGATATAGAAACATTTTTCAGTAACTGAATTCCAATAACTAGTATTTACCAAACTTATACTGCAGTAGACACTAATTTAAGCACTTTCTGTATATTAAAAGACTCCAGCTCTTAGACCGTTCGACCAGCTACTGGTGCCTCTGACTCTCCACGTGCAGTCAGAACCTGGGACTACATTGCTTCAAACTGTAAGCCCATCTGATAAATCCCTTTTTTCAAATATACTCATTCTGTGTATTCTGTTAATCTAGAGAACCCTGTCCAATACAGATTTTGGTACCAGGAGTGTTTCTAGAATAACAGAATTGCAAGAATGTATTTTCTTAGTTGGTTTTCTGCCTTCCGGATCTGCCTCTCCAATTTGATTAGGCCTAAAGTGAGTGAAGGCCATCCTTCAGTTAGTAGGGGAGGTGCTGATACCCCATGGTGTGAACTGTTTAAAGCTATATGAAGGGTGGATCCTTTCGATTACCCTAACTCTCCTCTTGTGAGGGGCAAAGAGTTTAGTGACTCTATATATCATACTTTTGAACATCTCCGAAATACTAAGGAATATACTGATGTTGGCTGGTTGCTCCTGGCATCATTGGAGAAATTAGAATGGGAAAAGAATAAGCTCCAGGACCGCATATCAGATCTAACCGTTAGTCAGTGCGCATTAAAGGAGAATCTTGTCTCCTGTAGCCGGAGAACAGAAATTGCAGAAAATCAAACACAGGCCCTCATCCTGAGATTGGCTGACTTACAACGTAAAATTCATTCTCAGCCTAGAAAGGTGTCTGTAGTTAAGGTAAGGGCTCTGATAGGAAAACCATGGGATCCTGAAAAATGGAACGGGGATATCTGGGAGGACTCTGAAGAGGATGGGGACATTGAATCTGAACATTCTGAGGGGTTAATCCTGCCAGAAGATGAGGATTCCCCACCCTCTACAGAATTGACTTGTCCACCCTCCCCTGAGGGAAATACTCCAGCATTGCCTAGGACAACAGAGCAAGGTAATGCTGATACCTTTCAGGACCCACCCACCCCACCCACCCCACTCCTGGTACCAAAATCTGTATTGGACAGGGTTCTCTAGATTAACAGAATACACAGAATGAGTATATTTGAAAAAAGGGATTTATCAGATGGGCTTACAGTTTGAAGCAATGTAGTCCCAGGTTCTGACTGCACGTGGAGAGTCAGAGGCACCAGTAGCTGGTCGAACGGTCTAAGAGCTGGAGTCTTAGGATCGGAGCAACCACTAATTCAGTCCCAGTCCAAGACGTGAAGATCAGGAAGCTCTTCGGAGAAACGATGGTGAAGTTTCAGTTCCAAGAGCTGGAGGCCGAGAAGATCAAGAAGCTCTTCAGAGAAAGGCGAAGCCGGCGGCCGATGATCTCAGGCGAGAGCAGATGCATTTTCCTCGGAAAGAGTCGCACGCACTCTACGCGGCTTCTTCCTCTTTTATCTAAGTCCGCACCTATCAGAATCCTGCTGCCTACATTCAGGGCAGGGCTTTCTGTTTAATCTGCTGTTACACACCCAAAATCACATAATCTTGGGTGTGTCATGATCAGGTCAAGTTGACAACCTAGACTGACTATCACACTCACCATGTCCTCACTACAGTCTTATAGGTAGAGAATGTTATTATTCCCATTTTAAAGAGGAGGAAATTGAGGCATACAGAAGTTAAATGCTTGTCTAAGCAGTATGGATCCAAACTCCACACTTTTAGCCATACTATCTTC
Source organism: Glis glis (assembly GCA_004027185.1). NCBI lineage: Eukaryota > Metazoa > Chordata > Mammalia > Rodentia > Gliridae > Glis > Glis glis. The sequence goes on along the minus strand of PVJS01035920.1, from coordinate 12,593 downwards.
TAAATGATTGATCTGAGGAAAACATTACATAAAAAATTTGAATAACTTGTCCAAGTCCTCCCATCAAGTAAGAGCAGACACAGGACTCATCAGGTCCAGTTGTCTTCAAAATTCACACTCTTAAGTTACAACTAACTGGGCTCTGAGGTTGAGAGTCTATATCTTCTTTAAGGCCCCTCACAAAGGTCGAAGCCTCTCGATTAAACTTGGCAACCTAAAAAGGTACAAGCCAGAACAGCAAAAGAATGAGGACCAGAAGTACCCGCCAGGGAGGCAAAAGGCAGCATGAGATGGAGCAATGTGTTTGCTTAAATAATAACCGAGTAGCCAGGCGTGGAGGCACGCACCTGTAATCTCAGTACTTGGGAGGCTGAGACAGGAGGATTGCAGGTTCAAAGCCAGCCTCAGGAACTTAGTGAAACCCTGTTTCCAAATAAAAAATAAAATAGGGCTGAGGGTATAGCTCAGAGATAGAATGCTCCTGGGTTCAATCCCAGCACCACAAATAATAATAATAATAATAATAAGAAGAAGAAGAAGAAGAAGAAGAAGAAGAATTACCAAATCACCAAGTCAGAGCTGGCTTCATGGGCATAGAAACAACATAGTCACACAGCACTGCATGGTCCAAAAGTCCTGCACTCAGAATTTATTACTTTGCAGCCACAATACCGAAATGCTGTTCTAAAGAAAACAAGGTGTAAAGAAATTAAATAGCTTGTCTAAAGCCTTCCAACAAGTAAAGTCATTTGAATTTCCTTTTTTAAGCTAGGCATGGTGGCGAACGCTTGTAATCCCAGTACTTAGGAGGCGGAGACAGGAGGATCAGAGGTTCAAAATGAGACTCAGCAAAATTAGCGAGACCCTGAGCAACCTAGTGAAACCCTGTTTCCAAATAAGAAGTAAAATCGGGCTGGGGGTGTAGCTTGTAGGTAGAACACCTCTGGATTCAATCCCCAGTACAAATGATAGATTCGATGATAGATAGATAGATAGATAGATAGATAGATAGATAAATAGATAGATAGATGATAGATAGATAGATAGATAGATAGACAGATAGATGATAGATACATAAAAGAATTTGCCTTTTTTAAATGAGGGCTGATGGGACAGTGGCACACAAATGGGTGATTGGAGCCTCACTCATGAGTAGCCCACCTTCTATCATCTCTTTTCCTTCTTCCGAAACCAAAATGGGTTCTTGGCCAGCTAGGTCAGGGTCAGCCTCCTCCTCCCTACTGCAGCCCTATGACCATTTATATCCTCACTTTGGGCAAGGAAACACATTCACACATTCTGCTATTACCCTCCAGCCCTAGAAAAAAGTAGACATGGGCACAGAGAGAATCAGTGCTGGGTTCCCACTTCGTAGCAAGTTAGAGCAGGTCAAAGCCATAACTCTCCTTACCCAGGCCTGGCAGCAACACAGAATACTTAGTGGGCAACTTGGCAGAGGCCTCTTACCATTCCCAGTCCAGGTACCAAGCACATCTCAGAGTGGAGGTTACGATCTGCAGAAGGTCATATGTCTGCCATGGATTGGCACATGGCCTTTGGGAAGGAGAGTTGACATCCCTCCCCCATCAGGAGCTCCGTGTTTTCATTTTGCACTGGAGACCACAAGTTATATAAAAAATACCTGCACCAGATCAACATGGGGCATTAGCTACATGGTTGGAAATGGAATTCCCAAGACCATTATCACCTAGCTCGGTATTAAAATAGTTAGGAAATAATTTTATAATTGAACTCATAAAAGAGAGCATCTAGAATTCCACTATTTTACAACACCCATATTTCTATGTTAATGATAGTTCTTATTCACTTATGTGTGTTTGGAAATTTATTTTTACTCATATTAAAAGCTTTTAAGAAAGATTATTCAACTAGATATAAGGAAAAAGTTGTTCTAGACCCTAAAGTGCCACTAGTTTGTTCTGTGATATTCAAAAAATGTATTACTCTTCTGGCTTTCCAATTCCCTCACTCTAAAATGAAATCAATAAATTTTTATTTCAAAGTTATTCCAACTTCAAGGACTACAATTTTTACTCCTGCAATTCATTCTTCTGAAAAATTATCTACTCATAATTCCAACAACCACCTACAGGTATATGACTTGAAAGGTATAGTAATAATTACAATTGTTGGTACTTACCAAGAGAAGGTAAGTTGGTACTTACCAAGACAAGTTTTTTATATGATAAGAAATTGATTATTGTTCAATTTATTATTGGGTCAGTGACTAGTCATATTTTTTATTTTTTCCCTGAGTGAATTTTGGTAAATTATATTTGTCTAGAGAGTTGCTAATGTTAATATATTTACTAAATTTTTGCCATAACATTGTTGACAATATCCTTGTATCTAGTGCCTGTAGTGATATCTCATCATTTCTAGTGTCAATTGTTTATGCCTTCTCTTTTATTGGTTGGTCTAAACAATATTTGCCAGTTTTATTATAGTGTTCTACTTTATGATTGCTTCTATTTTTTATTTCCTCAACAGGGTTAAGAGATTAGATGGACATAAAAAGATAAGGTCAGGGAAATAACAGTGGGGAGTAGGGGGGAAATACCATTAGGGTCTTGGCTTCCCCTCTGAGTAAAACGGAAAGATAAGATTTTACATATAGTTTAATGGATTTCCTTGTTAAAAAGAGACTATAGGAAGGTGGTACATTGCCCTAATCTAAGAAAGGGATGATGACCTCCTGGACAAGATAATGTCAGTCGAGATAATGGAAAGAAAGTAGACTCTGGATATGTTTTGGGGAGAGGGCCGACAGAGCTTAGTAAAGTATTGGATGCGGGTATAAGAGTCAAAAAAGAGGCAAAGATTAAACCAAGGTTTATGTTCTGAGCAACTGAAGCATGGAATTGTCATCAACTAAGGTAGTTTTGTTATGTTGCTTGTTTGTTTTTTTGATGGTATAGAAGGTTTTAGAAGTTCTGTTTTGACTATATTGAGTTTGAAATAACCTATTAGATGTCCAAGTGGAAATGTCAAGTAGCTAACTTTGAAAGAGATATAGCTGAAGACATAAACTTAGGTGTCTGAACATACAGGTGGCGTTTAAATCCTTAAAATCAGATAAGACTAGGATGACTGAGGGAGTGAGTATAAAGAGAAAACTGAGAATGGAGCTCTAGGGTACTGTCCAATTAAAATATGTAAGAGACAAAAGACAGAACCAGTGAAGAAGGCAGAGGAACAGTGACCAACAAAGCACGAGGGAAACCAAGACTTTGTGGTGTCCTACAAATCAAAGGAAGTCATGTATTAAAGAGAAAGAATAATCAATTGTGTAGATGTTGATGATGGGTCAGGACTAAGATAAGAACTAAGAACTGACCTTTTGACTTAGCAAAGTAGAGGTCATTGGTGATCTTGGGGGAGGAAAATGAAAACCTGATTAAAGTTGGTTAAGAGAGAATGAGAGGAATGGAATTGAAGATAGAGAATATAGACAACTCCTTCATAGGGCTTTATTGCAAAAGAAGTAAAGAAATGGTATGGAATGGCAGGAGAGTGGGGGGGTCTAGAAAAATCTGTTGTTGATGGTGGTTACTTCAAATGTGCTGTAGAAGGAGAATTTAATAGAGTAGAAAGCTGATGCCCTAAGAGGCAGAGTAGAACCAAAGCAATGTCATTGACTAGGTGAAAGAAGGGATAGCTTCAGCTGTATAATGGAGGGGTCAGCTTTTAATAAGAGAGTGAATATTTCTTTCAGGTGGAAAGGTAGAGTATGATGATAGGATGCTGATGAGCAGGCATGGTCTTGGGAGTCTGTGGATGTTTTATTCTGATTGTTTTAAATGTCTCACTAGAAGGAAAAGAAGGTCAACCAGCTAAGTTGAGGATGGGGAAAAATGTGTTGGGATTTTGAAAAGAAAAAAAGTTTCAGATAGTCATCTAGGAAAGTGAGCACATAAATAGAGACAGAAAGTGTGACTGCTAGATAGCATTAAATTGAAAGTGATACCATTCAATGTGGTTTTGTATTTTATGTTTTGCATCAACAATGCTCAGTCACAATAGACAAGTGGAGAAAAGCAGAAACTTGGATTTAACTACAGTTGTGCCAGGCCAAATACAGTGAAGCCCAAGAAGGATGAAGGAGTTGATGAAATATACAAGAGAGTGATTTATATCAATTGCCCATGGAATTTAAGTGATGAAAAAGAAGAATGAGCATATCATGGGGCAAGGGACATTGAAATGTTGGTAGATCAATGAGTTGGAGGTCACAGTAGGACAGAAGGATTATACATTTTCATCTGATAATGCCTTAATGTCTTGCCAATTTCTTTATGCTTTAAGATTTTTTTTAGAATTTATTCAGTATTTTTAGATTAATAGTGTTATGGTTTCAATCTGGAATGTCCCTAAGAGTGGCACTATTGCAACCTTTAAGAGATGGGGCCTGGGGGAGGTTTTCAGGTCCCTCTCTCTCTCTCTCTCTTTCTCTCTCTCTCCTCTTTTTCTTTTTTTTTTTTTGTGTGTGTGTGTGTGATATTGGGGATTGAACCCAAGGGCATTCTACCTCTGAGCTACACCTCAACTTATTTCATTTTTTACTTTGAAACCAAATCTCACCAAGTTGCTGAGGACATCACTAAGTTGCTAAGGCTGGCCTCGAAACTGTGTTCCTCCTGTCACAGCCTCCCAAGTACTGGTATTACAGGCATGCCCCATCACACCCAGTGTTCTCTCTCTCTCTCTCTCTCTCTCTCTCTCTCTCTCTCTCTGATTGCCTGCCACCAGGTGAGTGATTTTGCTCTGCCTCACACTCCACCATGACGAACCACCACAGGCCCAAGGCAGCAGGACCAACCGATAATGGACTGAAATTTCTAAAATTTAAACTTGTATTTCTTTCTTTTCCCCAAACATCCATCCTAATACAACAGCCTACTGATTTTACTCCATCTTTCTACTTCCTTTCTACTGCCCAAATCTACACATTCATCAGCTCATATCTAGATTATTATCAGGGCCTCCTATTTTTTTTACATTCTAATTAATAGCTATTAAGATAAGGATATTTCCTCAAATATTATTTTAAGTATTGTTTAATGTAGAAATACCAAAACACGGAGGAACTCAATTCTTTGCTGTCTTTGAACTCCCAAATTCGATATGGTACATTATTAATTTTAAATATTAAAATTGTCCCTGTAGACATTCTCATATCTTTAATATTTTGCATTACGTTTTGTCGCACAAATGTGCATTGTTTTGTGTTTCTTAGTATTTTAACTCATAACTTGATTTTAAAGATCCACCCTTGCTGTTGAGTACAGATCCATTTCACCCATCACTTTCCGGGGCCAGATACCCAGCTTGCCTTCTAACCCCACCACTGTAAACAATACACACCATATGATAATTTATTCAGTACACATACTATACCTAGGATTATGATCACTGGTCATCAGTGTAGATATATTTATATATTTGCATACAAAATTTGAAGAAATTACTCTCCAGAATGGCCACGTCACTAACTACACTTGACATCACTGAAGTATCACTTTATATCTATCATATTTGCCAATACAACAGGTATATCTATACTATAATACATTTATTATATTTTTCATATTTATAAAATATATTTGTCAATATAATAGATATAAAATGATATTTATTTGTTGGTTCAATTTAGAGTTTTCTGACTATCAATTAACTGAACATCTCTTAGTATGTTTATTGGCTTTGAATGCGTTTGTGTATTGGTTCTCTATTCTGTATATTGTGTATTTATAGTCTTTGTCTATTCTTCTATTAAGATTGCTATCTTTTCTTTTTTAATTGGCAAGTATTCCTTATGTATTCTGGACATTTACCTCTTCTAGACATTAATATCTTGAACATAGAGATTCTCCACTTCTGTTAACTCTCTTAACATTGTCCATGGCATCCACCATTAATCAGAAATCATTAATTCAATACAATCAAATTCATTAATATTTGCCAAACAGTTTGTTCTGTTGAAGTTTTACTTAATAAATCATTCCCCATTCCTATGTTCTACATTTTCTTCTGTTGATGATATAGTTTTTCCTTTTACACATAGAATCAACCTGTGAATGCTGTGTTAGCAGTTCAACTCATTTTTCTATATATAGTAAACCAAGTTTCTAAATAAACCATCCTTCCCCTTGACCTACAGTGTCACCTTTATTATAAATGAAGTATGCGTGCACGTGCACAAGTTTGTCTCTGCTCTGTCTATTCAATAATTCTGTTGATCAGTGAGTCTGTTCCTGAACCAGTTTCTCAATATCTGACAGAGCAAACAACACACATTCCCACACAAACGAGTATTCTTCCTTGACACATGGAAAATACAACTGTCATTTTGATTAAAATTATAGTGAATGTATAGATTAATTCAAGAAGTCTGTGGTATTTTCACAATATTAAGTCATCCTACCCAGAAACATGAAATGTCTCTCTAATTATGAAGATCCAACAGTTATGTCCTTTATTACAGCCTTAATTTTTTCCACATAAAGTAGTTGTGTGTTCTTGATTAAGTTAATTTTAGATGCCTTGAAGCTCCTATTGCTACTTTGAATTACAATTTCTAGTTGGTGGAGAGCGCAGTGTTTTCTCCCTGACAGCAACTCATTCAGTGTTCCTAAGAAACAGATACCAACAGGTGCATCCATTCCAGTACGGCTGATGCGAGTACAGTAGAATGTTGTCCTGGCAGAATAGCCCCGGCTGGAAAATATGACAGATTAGCAGATCAACAAACCGCATTTGGATAAACAAACTTTGTGGTTGTCTCATGTACCTCTTGCTCCTTAAGCCTTGGTGTGGGCCCCAAATGTCCAGATAAGGAGGAGAAGCAATTCAACCCTTCTTCAATATCAATAGTAGAGCAACATTAATTCTTTTTACTTAGCAAGGTCAATACATCACAGAGGGAACTGAACGTCTTAGCCCATACAGGCTGCTATAGCAAAATAACATAAACTGTGTGGCTTATAGCAAGACTTAACTTTTCATAGTTCTGGAGTCTGGGAAGTCCAAGATAAAAGCATCTGCAAATTCAGTATCTAATGAGGCCCTGCTTTCTCATAGATGGTGCTGCCTTGCTGTGTCCTCACATGGTGGAAGGAGCCAATGAGCTCCCTCAGGTCTACTTTATAAGGACACTAATCCCATTCATGAGGGTTCTGCCCTTAGGACCCAGCCACTCCCCAAAGCCTACCCCGATAATACCACCACCTTAGGGGCTAGGGTTTCAGCAGATAAATTTGAAGTAGACACAAACACTCAAACCATAGCACTGATAGATTGGGGTTATAATTTTTAAAAAGATGTGTGCATGTTTTTACCTTAAGGAGAAGCCACTGGAAAGAGAGAGAGAGCCAAAAATCCCCAAGATAGCAGGTTGGGGTTTGTAGAGAAGAGGTTGGAAAGTTGGAAGTTAAAAAAAAGTGAAGTAGATTCTTGGGAACAGGAGAGCAAATGATCTCTCATAGCTTCATTCAAAGACATTGCCTGAATGTCTACTATGCACCAGGCCCTGTGCTCAACCCTGAAGAAACAAGGACTATGGAAGTAGCCATAGTCTGTGTCCTAGAGCTTGGAAGAGAGCCAGGCACTGAGCGTGTACATAAGAAAATAGGCAGAGGTGCAGTCTTAGATGGAGAGATACATCCTTCTCTATGTGGGAAGGGGAAAAGGGGAAGAGCAAGATGCAGTGTGGTGCTGAGGCAAGGGGAGGCAGAAGGTTAGGGAAATCACTGATCTCAGCTTTTTACATCTCAAACACTAAAAACTAAAAATGTATACTAACAATAAGTATATGCTTAAAAATGACTGATTTATAGTTGGCTCCATTACAAAAGAGGACAAACTGTAAATTTGTCCTTGGGCAACTCCAAGGACAAAATATGAATGAGGACTGACATCAAGAGACCAGCCAAAGCAGGAGAATACAAGTGTGGTCATAGGTCTACCTGTTTCAAATCATCTGGGAAGCTTCTTATACATAATATCTGTAAAAACCCTACCAGAGATCAACTCAGAGTCCCTGGTGGTGGGCCAAGAAGCTTCATTTTTGTTAAATTATTCAGCAAATTCCTAATGCACACCTGAATTCAAGAAGCACTAATGTAATTGGGCTAATCCTTACTATATTGTTATTCTCGGTCAGGATTAAATGTCAATTTTCACAATAATTTAGATTTCTTATAAAGAATTTGTATTTGAGTTTTTTAAACCAAATCAAATGGCACAGATCATTAAGGTTAAACTTTTCCTCCTTCATCCCAACACTTTTGAAACATGGATCCATTATTTGTTCTCTTTAAATTGTTATAAGTTAGAAGGAATAAGAAACTGTACTATAATAAAATGGCTTTATATGTGCAAAGTATTTTTTACTTTTCAAGGAAAAATTCTTATTGTACAAGGACTAAAAACTGTATCCCAAACTGGACATGGTGGCACATACTTGCAATTCTAGTACTTGGGAGGCTGAGACAGGAGGATCACAGGTTCATGGCCAGCCTTAGCAACCTAGTGAGGCCCTCTGCAACTTAGTGAGACCCTGTTTCAAAATAAAACATAAAATAGGGCTGGGGTGTACCTCAGAGGTAGAATGCCTCTGGACTCAATCCCCAGTACCACACACACACACAGAGAAAAAAACAAAATAAAACAAACAAACAAAAAACTATATTCCAAAAATGAAGATGGGTCGACATAACCAAATAGTGTATTTTAAAGGACTATCTAAAGCCAGGCGAGGTGGCGCTCGCTTGTAATCCCAGTACTTGGGAGGCTGATACAGGAGGATAGCAGGTTCGTGGCCAGGCTCCGTAACTTAGCGAGGCCCTCCATAACCTAATGAGACCCTGTTTGCAAATAAGAAATAAAATCAGGCTGGGGGTGTAGCCTGGAGGTAGAAGGCCCTGGATTCAATCCCAATGCCCCCCCCCAAAAAACAAGGATTATCTAAATTTATGGTTTTCAAGTTCTGGTTGAATCTACATTCTTTCACCATTCACCTTTAAGTAAAATCTAGGAACTTGAGGTTTATTAATTTGGGGCTGTACTGAAAAGCAACTAATAGTTGAAGGTTGAGTGGGTGTGGAAACATCAAGTAAGGAAAGGTTGACAAGCAGTCCCTAAATACAACCCTTAATGTCATATACAGCTTCAAATGACAAGCAAAATGGATACTGTAGTGAAGATCTATAGGAAATAGTGTCTTAGAAAACTGTTGTCTTCTATGATTGATATCCACCTTTTCCAAAAATAATGTTTGTTACAAGAAAGTAAGTGATCTGATATATAAAGGCAACTATATAGAGAGATGTATATTCCTATTGAAATATGAGGTCCAATACATTTATGAGTCTGTTCATGTTGAAAAGACTCTTGATAAGATTATTTAATAAAATTTATAGAAAAGTTGTTTCACCAAGTTGTTTCCACAAATATATCCTTTTATTTCCTTATTATTACATTCTAAATTTTAATGGCAACAAATAATTTCTCTAGAATAATACTACCTATTTAAGGTATATCATCACTACTAAATTCAAAATTTTAAAAACAATACCCACTAGAAGAATTTTTTTAACTTTTGCCATTAGGTCATACTGCAAAAAAAAAGCATTTCTATAGAGCAGAACAATACAGAAAACCACATTCTAATATTTTAACTTAAAACTATATCATTTACTGTGAATAATTGGCATTAAGTATATTTACATACTGTTTTATTTGCCAAGGGATATGTTTTAGGTGATGAATAGATTTGCTTAATGTCCTAAAGGTATACTGGACTCTGACCTCCCTAGCCACAGTTTATGTTGGTTTTCTAGGCTACTTTAAAGCTAATTTAAAGCTGAGAGACTTGAGTGTCCACAATAGAAATTAAACCCTAAAGTTCCTCAAGAGATAGACCACAGCCACAAAAATTTTTCCTCTCAAGCCAACTCTCTCTAAATCATCACTTCATAAATAAAAGAAGATATGTACAACAGATTTAATCATGTCTATGAAATCGTTTCGATAAAATGAATGATGGCTGGCTTCACATTTAATGATTCTCTTTGTCGATTCATTCAATAGGCACAGACAATAGTCCAGTTAGTCGCAGCAGTTTGCGCTCATTCTGCCTTACTGTGTGTCAGGCATGGTCCTGGTCATTCCTGCATCCTGTGGCAGCAGCAGGAATCTAAAGACACCTCTGCTCCGCTCTGTTCAGGACCCTACAGATACTTCTCAACTCGGTCAGGGAAGCAGCCAGCATCCTCCCTCTGGCCTGCAAGGCCAAGAGCTGCATCCCGATGTTCCCCCTACCTCATTTCCTAGGACTCCCACTCAAGGCACATCTTCCAACATGCCAATCAAATCTGCCTTGGGGTCTTTACAATTGATGTTCCCTTTGTCTAGAACTCCACTAGTGTCCCCTCGCCTCCTCCAGACCTCCCAATCCTAAGCCACCTTCTCAGGAATTCCTTCCCTGGCTGCCTCATCTAAAATTGCTTAACAACCATTAACAATTCCTATCTCTATGCCCTTCTTTGTTTTTCCCCATAGCATTTTTTGCTAGCATGTTTTATATTTTTCTTGTTTATTTTCTGTCTCCTCGCTTGACTATAAATTGCATGAGACTAGAGATTTTTGTCTGTTTAGTTCATTGCCATGGCCCCAGCACCTAAAAAAATGTACGTGGTATGCAATAGGAGATCTATAAATGTTTGTTGAATTAATGAAAGAAGGAATTAACCTTCATCACTTACTTCTGAGGCAAATGAGGACAGGCGTATGTTATCGTGGAGAATTTAATGTATGGAAGCATTAAACACTAGTAATAACATGAATTTGTCAGAAGCCTCCTGCATTAGCAATTACTTTTACCAAACTGGGAAATAGGGGGAAGAACAGACTCTTTTATGTCCCTCAGTTCCTGACCCATAATAGATAATTATTGTACAGTCTTTGGCCCATCTGTTAAATCTTCTAGCTCTGACAATGTTGTATTTCTGCTTTATTAATTTACAACATTTTAGCATCCAATCATTCTCAAAACTTGATTTGTATATTCTGCTTTTAAAAAGTCTAGACTAAAATATTTTAGGAAGAAAGCAATTCAAATAATTCCATATCATTATGTGAAGGTATCACTACCGATCTAACTAACATGTATGGGGAAGAGGGAGGAGCTGGGCAGGATGCAGAAGGAAACAGGCCAAGTGATATATGCATATATCAACGTATCGCTTTGAACCTCACTATGATGTAGAATTACAATGCACTAATAAAAATGCAAAAATAAAAATAAATACAACTGGGATGCACAAGAATCACAATCATGAGCCCAAGTCAAACAGGAAGACTGGTCTCACTTGGATGGGATCTAGGACGTGGGACTGGACCAGGATAATAATTCTTAAAAAGATCCTGAGTGTAGAATGCTGGCTGCTGGCGAATTGCTCTCCACAAAGAGCAGAGGGAGCATTTCTCAGTCTGCTGTCTACCAGCAAACCCCACCGGTCCACACTGTGTTCTGTTGGGCCACTCCGCAGGCCCATGCCAGCTCTGCTCACCGTCAACCATCTGTGTAGGCCCAGTTGTTTTCTGTGACTCGTGATTGCCACAATTAGAGAATTCCAGTCACTAGCTTGCCAACGATGATGGAAAATTTGGAGCTATCAAGGAGCGGACTCTTACTAAGTACACATTAAATACTCTTTAAAGAGTGTCCAGGCTGGTGGGCTGCCAACATTGTCGCCGTGCTAGTTGAGCAGGGAACAGGGGAAAGTTCACAGGCTTTGGGATCAGACAGCCCCGGGTTCAAATTCCAACTCCAGGTTTTTAAAAAATAACCCGTGTTTAACTAAGAGCTTACAACATACCAGGCACTAAAATCACGTTACACTCATAATATGACCTAAGTCTTGCTATTCCACTTTTTATTTTAATTTTTTAAGTTTTCACATCTCTCTTATTACTATTCCCGTTTTTCCAGATGAGGAAGCGGAGGCTTTTTAATGTGTCCAGCCACATAGATAATAAACGCCAAAGCGGGGCTCAACCTTTATCTTTCCAAACCCACACTCCTCCTAACCATTTTGTACTAACTTTATGAATTTTAAAAAGGAAATTGATTTTATTAGCTCCTGAGAATTAAAATTAAATATATATAATTAACTAAAAACATGATGACTGCTCAATAAATGTGAAAAACCTTTTTTATAAATTTGATGAGATTTGAAAAATCATGTGTGATTATTATTTCAGGGAAGTTAGCTGATTATTTTACATATTTAAGGAAGAATTATTCCATTTAGAAATATTTATGGAAATACTTATAGATGAAATAATATTACAGGAGCCGGGCATGGTGGCGCACGCTTGTAATCCCAGTACTTTGGGAGGCGGAGACCGGAGGATCCGGGTTTGCGGCCAGCCTCAGCTCTCTCTCTCTCTCTCTCTCTCTCTCTCCCTGTCTCTCTCTCTCTCCCCATAGTGGGGCCCTCCGCAACTTCGTGAGACCCGGTTTCAAAATAAAGTATAAAAAAATAGGGCCGGGGGCATAGCGCGGAGGT
>PVJS01035919.1:0-20732 GCA_004027185.1 Glis glis | reverse complement strand
AAAAAAAAAAAAAAAAAAAAAAAAAAAAAAAAAAAAAAAAAGTGCTGGCCTCAGCGAATGTTAGGAAACTGCTGAGGATGTTTGCAAAAATTTTTAGTGTTTGTCTGTTGGTAGCTTTAAGGAAAACAAGGCTGCTTCATAAAGGTGTTAAAATAATAAACCTATGAAGCATGATGAAAATAAAATGGAAAACCAGGTGATTGTTGACATCTTAATTCAGGCTCCCAGTTTTTGCTGTATGTGCACACTACAAAGTTGTGGAAGTTTTTTTGGCTATAACTTAGAAAATACTGGTAATAAGAAAGTGGTCCAAAAATGTTTCCATAATGTCAGCCCTTGAGCCCATAGGATAAACATTTAAAATCGTCTGTGAGTAGTAATTGCAATTTAGAACTTTATATGGGTACTATTATTACTTATAAAATATTTATTTGCTCTTTCCTTTTCTAGGCAGCTATTTTTGCTATGACAGTCCTGCTGCCCTTCAGACTCAGGTTAAGCAGGTAAGTTAATCTTTCACCTTTGTGTCTGCTGAGGCTTTGGTACTCAGGTAGCCAGTGTGAACTGGGCCCTGAGTCTGCTGTAACATCTGTAGTCACCAAATCCATAAACCCCAAGGAGTGTTCTTAAATTGAAATGAGTTGCCACGATGAATTAATTTATAGCACACATGTGATGACATTATTTCATACCTTAGATAAGTAATTATGTGCTATTTCCATAGTATTGCCCCAAATACTAGTTTTTGTTTGAATTTCCTCTTCCATTGCTTTATCATTTGAATGACAAATGATTGATGGGATAGTTTTTGTTTTCTTAAATATGTTTTTGTTATTTTATTTTGAAATGTGTATTTTAAAATGTATGTTGTGCGTGTCAGTATTCTTAGTCTGATATATATATATATATATGTATATACGCACACACATATATATGTATATATATATACGTACCATTGAGCAGGGAAAATGCATAGACTGGTTCTGCCTTCTAGAATGAAAGAGGAAGCAGCTAGGAGTTGGCAGGTGTTGGAGGTGGAGAGGTTAGGGTGGATACGTTTGGGCTAAGGTTATCCTTTTTATATTTGAGAGGAGTCCCCAGTGCAAACAGTAATGAGGGACTAAGAATATTGGAGATATAAGTAGAATGAGGCAGTCCTCATAGCAGGGTGTCTGATCCTGGCATCCATGAAACCCCTTAAATGGCATGTGGATGCAAGAAGTTCCCAGGTGTGACTTTTTCTGGGGCAGGGGCTGTAGCTTTAATGGGATTCTCAAGGAATTAAGTGATTTACAAATGGTTAAGAAACTTGTGCTACATACAAAGGAAAATGTAACTACTTTCTAATTCAGATTGTCATATTTTAATTTGTTGCTAAGTGTAACTGTTTGGAAAAAATAGTTCTGTTTCTTTCCATTTAGGATATGCAGGTGAATACCACAAAATTCATGCTGCTGTATGCCTGGTATTCTTGGCCCAATGTAGTTTTGTGTTTCTTGGGTGGCTTTTTGATAGACCGAGTGTTTGGAATACGGTAAGCTTGAAAATAAAAATTCTCACCTATTGCTAAATCTCACCTATTTATTAGGAAAATGCAGGACTAAGTGAAGTTATTTCTAGAAGGAACTGAATGGATGTGTGTATTGACTGATAATCTGCATGCATTTTTAAAAATGATTTTTATATCTCTGGAGTTGGTTTTTGAAACTCAGTTGGTGTAAATCCTGCTTATGGAATAAGGTAGCTCAGTTCTGGAGTTAAATTATGCTCATACTTTAGATCAGACAAACCAGGGTCGGAATCCCTTTGCTGCCACTTGCTCAACTTCCTAACTGTGTTCTCAGCCATTTGTGAGCCTCAGTTTTCTCATTGCTAAAATGTGGATAATAATTCCTACCTTTCAGGGGGTTATGAGGATTAAATGGGAAATGGTTATACAGTAGTTGGCCCATAGGTAGTAGGTACCTCCCTCAGCCCCAATGAGATTTCCTATTTCTGTCTTTCTTTGGCCATCAAACTTTTTGTGACCACTTGTATTAGATGCTGAGGAAGGAATAACACTATAAGCTTTGTCACTTTTCATCCTTATGATTGTGTGTGTGTGTGTGTGTGTGTGTGTGCTGTTAGTGAAGACTTACAGATCCACTGAGAATATGTTCAGAATGTAGAGATAAAGGTGATGATGCATATTCAAACCATGTCTGATGGATAACGGTTGAAGAAACTCTTAAGTGTTTAGGGATGGGGGCTGATTTTTAAAGTTTTTGAGAAGAATATGAAAGAAGAGCTAAATATGTGTTATTTAGTCTCAAGTGGTAGAATTAGCTTGAGTTTTCCAGGGGAACAAATTCTACTTAATGTGTGATGAAGAGCTTGCTTGATTAGGGTGACGGGAGGTAAATTGTCTTGGGACAATAGTGAATGTTTTAGTGCTAGAGAAATTCAGTAGAACATGGTATGGCCATTTCATAAGGCTCTTGAGAGGGGTTTACGTTTCAGAAATGTATTTACTCAGATGACCTTTAAGGACTCCTCTAATAATGTCATTTCATTACTCTGGGGGACATTGATTGCTACTTAGATTATAGAATTGGACATGTATTGACATGGTTAATATTTGCCCTTTTAAAAGTAGTTTTTAGGTGTGGGAATTATAACCATTTAAAATCACTTACTATGGATTTCCTTGGAATCAATCTTAAACTCTCAATAGAAGTTTTATGAAGAGTTTCCATTTTGCCATAATTTTGACCCTGGGAACTTCTTGAAGATTATTTAATAAATTTTAAGAGATAACAGCATTAAGCTAATATATGCCATTAAGGAAGCTTCTGGAATCCCCTCAGCAATGTAGACTTCTGTAAATTCCCATTCAGCCAGGGAAAGTTGCTGACTTCAGAGGCAGATGAGCAGATGACTTCAGAGGCAGATTTTTCTTTCCTTGGAGGGAATGCAGATTGGACAAAGAAAACCAGAATGAATGATTAGCAAAGGACTTTGTGATTACTAATAATAGTGTAAGAAGAAATTAAGACGTTTCCCTCTTCTCTCTTTCTCAAACAGATGGGGCACAATTATTTTTAGCAGCTTTGTTTGCATTGGACAGGTAAGGGAGGCCAAAACATTTATTATTCAATAGCGACTTTTGAATTTTTGTGCAATTAATTCCTTTGGCAAAGATATGTTTAATGAATTCATTGCTTAATTAAGCGGGGCCCATAAATGTGCATGTGGTATATGTACTTTGAAGTACATGAACATTCGTATTTTAATTTCACAGACATCTTAAGTAAGGATAGTAAAACTATTGTAGAGATTTATCATAAGTTACTTACTGTTTGTCTTGAATAACTTGAATTTACTCTTTCATTGATTCATTATTAAACTGCTCAATATTAAACATTTTAGGTTGTTTTTGCTCTGGGTGCAATACTTAATGCTTTTTGGCTGATGGAATTTGGAAGGTTTGTGTTTGGGTAAGTTACACATAATTTCACTTATCTTAATATGTTTGTTAAGGATGTTTTGTACTAGGGATTGAACTCGGGGCCTCACACATGGTAGGCACATGATTTACCAGTGAGTTACACCCCCAACCCCTTAGTAAGAATTAAAAACAAAACAAATGTGTGTGTGTGTGTGTGTGTGTGTGTGTGTGTGTGTGTGTAGAATCTCTTATATATAAAATCTCTTCTGAGGAATTACTTCAAATACTTGAAATCTATCTACTATACATATAAGACTGTTTTTAATTTTCCTTTAAAATAAACAAGTGTGAGTGCTCATAGTTCACCGTAGGGTTTGGTTATTAAATTCTTCTCCAGAAATGTTATTTCTCCTGGGCTTTTTGCTTGTTCGGTTGTTATTGGAGACTTACTTAAACCCCACTCTGAAAAGTACAGACCATCAGTTTCTAGATGGGCCATTCGTGGGCATCTCCCTCTCCCTTAGCGGGTGGCAAGTAGGCCTGTTTGCCCCCTGTGCAGGAGTCTTGAAGGGGCACAGTACCAATGCCAGCCAACTGCTCTGTGTGAGTCTCACTGTGTTCAGTAAGCCCATTCTGAGTCCAGCTGTGGGCTTCCTGCCTTAAGCGATATAGATGACAGGCTCTTTTTAGTCTTTACCCTAAAATCATAAAGTATTTAAGCTTTTCACAAGCACCAGGGACATGTAGACATACACAACATACTTCCAAAAGTGCTCCAAGAGAGAAGAAACAAAATGTATATAAGAGCATGAAAAAGATTCAGAGACTAAAATGTGGTCAGTAATGACCTCATGGATAAGGTGGGCCATTGCAGAAGTGTGGGTTGTGGATTACTAGAGAAGGAAACTATTTTTGAACCACTATAGAATGGTGAGGAAGACTCATTCTTAGGATGTGGAGGAAATGAAGTTCCTAACTGGAGGTTTGGAAGGAGTAATGCTAAATATGTGGAACTTAACTGAAGGAAAATTAAATGTGGGCAGTAGGACAATGATGAAAATGAAGGGGAATGGGGGATTGATTGATGTAGATCTGTGTGTGTGGGCCTGAAAAGTGTGAACGTTTGTTTTTACAAGTATGGACCACTCACCCACGTCAACATTTTGTATAGGATAGAGGATGATGTAGTAACTCAGGCTCCTTCTATTGCCTGTCATGGTTATTCATGCAGCATATAAAATGACTCCAACACTTAGCGGTATAAAACTACCATTTCATTATGCTTGGAATTGGACCACATACACAGTTGTCTGTGATCTGGTGTCTGGAGCCTCAGCTGCCAAGATCTCTGGAAGGCTGAGTCATCTGGAAGCCTGTTGCTTCACATATTGGGCACCTGGGCTGGCACACTGCCAAGAAGAGTAGGGCTGCCGACTGGCACGCTTACGCATGGCCTCTTTTGTGTGGCTTGCTTCCTCATGGCTCAGGGGTGGTTGCCTCCTCACAGAGAGGCTCCAAGGCGTTTGTGTTGGAGTGAAAGGGCAGATGTCACTCTCATGACCTGGCTGGGATGCTGAGCGCACACAGCGTTACTTCCACCACATTCTCTTGGTTGAAACACAAGCCATTGAGATTCACGTGGAGGGGACAGAGACCCACCTCTGGATAGAAGTGTCATGTTGCTAACTGTGGGGTTTCTTTAAAAGCTGTGACTTCTGTTCCTTTTCCTGTTTCTAGGATTGGTGGGGAGTCCTTGGCAGTTGCCCAGAATACATATGCTGTGAACTGGTTTAAAGGCAAAGAGTTGAACCTGGTGTTTGGACTGCAGCTTAGCATGGCTAGGATTGTAAGTACGAGGGCAGACTTCACGAGGCCAAGTAGGGAGCAAAGACAATCTTAGGGTGGTCTCTTAAGATGGAAAATTTGGTGTTGATTTTTATATATTTCTCTGGAACCAGGTATAACATTTACTTTAAGGCATTTCTAACTTTATTTTAGTAAGCTGTCTAAAATGACAACGTGAACAAAATGAGAGTAGGGAGGAATCTTATGTTTTGTTTTCTAATTTCTTGCCCATTTTTGGCCTTCTGCTGTGAAGTCTTTACCTACCTATGGTCATTTAGGGTCTGCTTGCACATTTCCAGTGTCGGGAGGCTTTCTCTGTGATGGGCAGCCCACCTGCTTTCACGAAGCTCAATCTCACATAGAGATGAAACCTCCCTTCACCAGCAGCTTTTACTGATTGCTCCCACTTTTGCCTTCTGTAGTTAATGTGTATCTCTTCTGCTCTGTGGTAACATTTGCTCACTTTAAGACAGGGCTTATGCTCTTGGTCAGAGGTGTTTCTTTCCTGTGGTTGTCTAGGCTGTGTGATGTGGGTCTGAGCTACCTCCCTGTGGTGTGATGCCTCTCTCCACTTACCTCTGTTAGCCTGTACTCCTGGTGACTGGAACCTGAAAATCATCATGGTGTTTGATAGAGCATACCCAGGGGAACATTATACTTTTCGTATTGCTTCCTATAAGGTATTTTGGCAGTCCCAAGCCCTGTTAGTTTTTTTCTCATAAAGTCCTATGAATAGAGCATTAAAAAAAAAAACCTTGCCATTAAAAATCAAGCTTTCAAAGACTAATGGTATGAAAATATAACATACATGTTCTTAAGAAATCCAGTATAAAAGTTTCTGTGTGTGTGTGTGTGTGTGTGTGTGTGTGTGTGTGTGTGTGTTACTGGGGATTGAACCCAGAGGGGTGTTACCTCTGAGCTACACCCCCAGCCCTTTTCTTTTTCTTTTTAATTTTGAAACAGGGTCTCACTAAGTTACTGCATGCTGGCCTCGAATCTATGATCCTCCTGTCTCAGCTTTCCAAGCTCTGGGATTACAGGGGTGTGCCATCATACCTGACTTCGGAACTTCAAAAAGTTTTTAATGTAATATTTTATCATGTGACTATTGCTGTGTTTTTGTACATCAGGTTCTTCCTAATTTTTCAGTGTTATAAATAGTGCTGTCTGCTGACATTTTTGCTGTGAAACTTGTCTGCTTTTCTGGTTGTTTCCGTAGGCGAGGTGTCTGGGAATGGAGTTGCTGCATCAGGGTGTGTGAGGATTCCTGAGGACTATTGAGATATCTCCACATTGTACTTCTAGAGATATTTACATCCCTGTCTGCGGGTCAGGAGAAGATTCTTTTTCATGTAGCTTTGATAGTATGTACTCTTATTACCTTAAAAAATAATTTTATTACCGATAGCAAACACCTAAAGATGTTTTAATTTAATTCATAGTTCTTTGAACTAGCATGGTTTCCCATGTTTTTTGAATTTTTCTACAAGGATATTCTGGGAGGCTCTGCTCTGTGTCTTGCACAAGTCAGGATGTGTCTGTGGCAGTCATGGATCAGGTTGTTGAGCAACTTCTCCAAGAAGGAAGTGAAATCAGTTGAGCAAGGCTTATTCTTGGGGTCTCAATGGGTGTTACTTGTTACCACCAGATTCTTTCTGTGTCATCGTATCTTAGTTATTATCCATCACACTGCATTCTGAGGAGCTCCGAGTTCCTAGGAGGGAATCTCGGGCTGCTAGGGTGTAGGGCGGGGTAGAGGAGTGGTGGGGAGCTGCAGGAGCTAGAATAAGACAGACCCCAGGCCCCACTCTGCTTCAGCCAGGGCTGCTTGACTTGGTTTATGTGTTTAAGTAAGAATGTTATGATCTAAAAGTTGGAGAGCCATTCCATCACGGAGTTGCTGGGCATGATACTGATTCAGTCTTCTTGTTGTTCTCTTGTTCCTGAGCATCCTCTGAAATGATCACAGCAGTGCTGGGTTTACCTTGCTCTGGATCTACTGTTGCCTGAGCACTGAGTGTGTCTGGGTGTAGACATTGCAACTGTTACCATACACCTCCTTGAGGCAGCCGACTCTTATTATTCCTGTTTTAGCTGGGGGTTGGAGGTCTAGCATTCTTTTGATTTCCTTTGTAATTTGTTACTTTTAAGCTTATTATTTCAACAAGTACTTATTATTTGCTAAGCCAGGTCATGTTAGATATTTTAGAATTAAATGATTGTTAAGGTAACATCCCTGTCTTTGAGGAGCTTAAATTTGCAATGATATTGGAAAAAGTGTCCAGTAGGTCTTCATTTGCCTTATTTCCCATTTGAGCAATGCCATTGGCTAGCATTTTGTGAGAAATAGCCATGTGAAATTTGTGATTATATTTGTTGTGAGAATATTGTTGCGGTCAGGGTCATTTCTCAGTCTTCAGTAGTGTCTTATCTATCAGTAGCACTTAACACAGCCTTCCTGTGTGATTTCTTTCCCTGCACTTGAGGACATGAGGACAGGGCAGTTGCTCTTGGATTTCTGCCCACTTCTCCCTCGTCTTCCTCCTCCTCCTCCTCCCCCCACACCTTCTTTTTTTGTGGTACTGGGGATTGAACCCAGAGGCATTCTACCTCCAAGCTACACCCCCAGCTCTTCTTATTTTTTGTTTTGAAATAGGGTCTCACTAGGTTGCTGAGAGTCTCACTAAGTTGCTGAGACTGTCCTTGAATCTGCCATCCTCCTGTTTCAGTCTCCCAAGTACTGGGATTATAGGCATGCCCTACCTCTTCTAGCTTGGTCTTTATACATCTTCTCTTCTTCCAACATGCATAGCCGTGGCTCTTGAGTTTATACTACCCGTCCAGGCCTTCCCCTGAGTTCCACACCCATATAGGCACCTGCCTACTTAACATTTCTGCTTGGGTGTCTCAGAGGCATATGAGACCGTACATCCCCTAGACCCAGAGCTGGATAATCTACTCACTGTCCCCAGGCCAGTCCCTGCATTGTTTTCTCATCTTTCGTAAAAGGCAGCTCTTTTTTTTCCAGTTACTTGGGCAAAACTTGAATGTCATCCTGAACTCCATCTTTCTTCTTTCTGTGGCACTGGGGGTGAACCCAAGACCTTCTACCTCTGAGCTACACTTCCAGCCCTTTTTATTTTTAATTTTTTTAAATTTTGAAATGGTCTTGCTAAATTGCTGAGGGTCTAAGTACTTGAGGCTGTCCTCAAACCCCTTCTGTTTCAGCCTCCCAAGTACTAGGATTCCTGGCATGTACCACTGCGCCTGGCTTGAGCTCCACCTTTCTCTCCCCCCACACCCTACCTATACTTTGGTAGCAGATCCTGCTAGCTGTACATTAAAATACATTCATTTTCTGACCATGCCTCACCATGCCCACTGCCTACCACCCTGATCTCTGACCTGTTGTCTCTTCTCTGGGTTATTGCTGGTGTTCCCTGACTGGTTCCCTCGCTTCTGCCTCCACCCCAGCTTGTTTGTTTTGAGTTTGTAGCCAGACTGAGTCTGTCGAAGCATACGTGGAGTGTGTCCTTGTCTACTCAAAATTCCAGTGGACCCCAGTGGTTTCCAATTTTACAAGGGAGTAAAAGCCAAATGTCCTTATCATATCCTATAGCTCCCCTCCCCAACACTTCTTCTCTTGGGACCTCATCTCCTCCTTTCCCCTCCTCACTTATGCCCTGCCAGCCTCTGCCCTCCTTCCCATTCCTTGAAAATGCCAGGCAGGCTTCTTCGCCTGTGCACCTGCTGCTGGCCTTCCCGGGCTGCTCTTCCCCAGTGTCCTCACACTGCCACCAAGGCCACCTTCTCAGTGAGGCCTCCTCGCCCAATTTTATATTCTCCTTCCCTGCTTTTTTTTATTTATTCTTTATTTATTCTTTATTTCTTTAAGCCCCTGCCACTATTTAATATACTACATTTTTTAACCCTACTAATTAGATATTTTTCTGTCATTTTTTATTAGGTTCTGAAACACTGACTGACATGTAATAAGGGCTTAATAATTACTGAATGAATAAACAAATGAGGATATTATCTACTATAATTTTTATTGTCCATTCAGAGGAAGAATTTTTTTTTTTTTAGGTTTCAGTACCAGAAAGGTATGCTTTTTCTGAGCTACTAGTTTTGTTTTAGGAACTATGTGGATTTTATAACTTGTATTTCATTTTTGCTTTGACTTCTAGGAAGTTGTATTTTGAATATAACCTCCAATATTTTAGAATACTAGTATTTTCTAATAAATTGACATTTTTTTTTGTGTGCAGTAACTTTATTCATGGCTTTATATTAATTAGGTTTTTCCTTAAAGCTTTTTTATTTTTTGGTGGCACTGGGGATTAAACCCCAAGGCATTCTACTTCTAAGCTACACCCCAAGCTCTTTAATTTTCTATTTTTAAACAAGGTCTCACTAGGTTGCTGAGAGTCTTGCTAAGTTGCTGAGGCTGTTCTTGAACCTGCAATCCTCCTGTCTCAGCCTCCCAAGTACTGGGATTATAGGCGTATACCACCATGCCTGGCTTCCTTACAGTTTTTTTAAAAAAGATTATCTCCTGTTTAATCTGGATTCTAATTATACTTCTCTAAGCTACCTCTGATTCTTTTTTTAAGATTTAAACAATAACTAGAAATTCTGTTGACTTTTTCTTCTTTAGGGAAGTACAGTGAACATGAACCTCATGGGATGGCTGTATTCTAAGATTCAAGCTTACCTGGGTTCTGCTGGCCACACGACCCTCGGGGTCACACTCATGATCGGTGAGTGAATCCTGCTGCCCTGCAGCTTATCTCTTCTGAAAGCATGTCACAGGAGGTCTTGTGGCCGAGAGAAGGAACACTGAAGTCGGTGTCAGGACACATTGGCTATGGTTTTGCCCCACTGTTTGCTAGTTCTTTGACCTAGCTAGAAACAGCCGGTCATGTGCCCGGCTTGTATTTGAGTTCTCACTTTTCTTAATGGAAGCTCTTCTTCCTCATCTACTTCAGTGTTCTCATTTGTGTCTTATATATTCAGAGATTGTGTTTGTAAAAACTGAGAACAGTCAGGATTTATTTAAGGTGTTTATAGCAGGAACAGTTGTTTCCTTTTAACCAAATTCAGTCATTATGCCTAGAGAGCTTGAAATTTCATGGGAGACGGGCGTTGATAGGCTATGGGTGAACATCCACTAAATTGGGAGTCAGGGCCATGAGTTCTAGTGAAGCTGTACTTAGTTCAGTCATCTTGGATGAGAAAGCTAATCATCTATGTCTATTTTCTTTTTATAAGATTGTGGGTCTTTGAACAAAAGTGTATCGGTCACTCTCATCCCTAAGCTTTCGTAGCCAAGGCTCCATGGTGGTAGTTGCTGACGGAACACTGAGAAGTATATGAAGTTCTCTGGATTTACCCTTGTGCTTTCCTACAAGCAGTGAATTTGTCTGAGTCCCACAGTGTGTACATGCCTGCTTGCAGGGCCCAAGAGACCTGTGGGTGGGTAGAGTAGAAGCCTTGTGCCCAAGGTTTGCATATTTTTTATTCCTTATAATTCTTTGGTACTTGTAGCCTGATAAAAAGAAGACAGTGGAGAGGTAATCCTAACAGGCAATCGTATCTAAAGACTCTTCCCTTTATTCCAGGCTCTCCTCTCTTTGCCTTAATAAAAACTCCTTTCTTATTTTGAAATGCTCTTCAGCATTCCATCTCATTTCCTCCATAGTGGAGAATTTTAGCATTTTAGAGCCAGAAAAGACCCATGCCCTCATCTGGTCAAAGCCTCTCATTTTGTAGATGGGGAACTGAAGCCCAGAGAGGTTTGTGTCCAGTACCATTCATCTGCTAGTGCCAGCAGTTGAACTCCTGTCTACTGACTATCATTTTAACTGCTTCTCAACTGGACCATCTGTGTCAGGCAATTAAAGATTAAAGAGTCATTTATTTTACTAAGCTTCTTTCTAAAATTCTTCTTGAAGTAACTTAATCACTGTTTATATTGATGTGCTTTGATGCTATGAGTTCAGCATTAATAGAAATGCTGAACTCACAGTAAGGAGAGCCCGAGAGAGCTGAGCTTCAGGAGCACTGCCTGTGGGCACCAGAGACTAGGGTGCCGACTCGAGAAGGAGCGTGGGAGGGAAGATGAGTGGCTGCTCCCTGGCATCTCAACCATCACTGCTTAGATGGAATTAAACGAGGACTGATTTGCCCACTGGTCATCAGCCTGCCCCAGTCCGTACTGTGCTTTACAAGACTAGACTAGTTTGCTGGTGTCTTTTCCTTCTAGTCTCCAAACGTCCACTGGAAATAAAGTGACTTGTTTGATGAGTCTTTACCAGTGCCTTCCTCCTCTTGTGTTGCATATGATGATCATGGGCTCTTATTTATATCTTTAGATGCTTTCCCTTTCAGGTGCTGTGTTTCTGCTGCTTATATAATGTGCTGCCTTTCAGGAACTCCAGTCCAGTTCTCTTTAAAATCTCTCTCTGTTTTTATTTTTCTTTTTTATGTAGGGGGTGTAACATGTGTTCTCTCACTCATCAGTGCCTTGGTCCTTGCTTACTTGGATCAGAGAGCTGAGAAAATCCTTCATAAAGAACAAGGAAAAACAGGTAAGCCTAAATAAAGAAGAGTCGGGCTTTGGGGAATTGGGGTTTTTAAAGACAATGAGATTAGTGCCCAGTGTAGTGTTGAAAATCCAGTGGGACTAAATATTTGTGTTTTATTTTTTATTTTCAAATCTATTTCCACTCATTTCAATTTTTGATACGTATTTTCCCCTTAAACATTTTGGTAGGATTTATATTCTTAGTTGTAGTTTGTGGATTTGTATAACAGTTATTGTTCCCAGAAATGAGGGGGAGGAAGTAGATGCCAGCCTTAGCTTCTGCTTTTTCTTAGTTCTTTGTAAGTGATCCCAGAGATGATATTTGTGTCGTTTTCTAGAAAAGAACTTTTTAAAACTGAATTGCAAAGGCTAAATCACATGATTAAAAACATCTTGAGTACAGATGAAGACTCCTTAGATATGTAAAATGATGCTGATAGTCTCTCTCCCTTTTCTTCTCTAAGGTGACGTTATTAAATTAACGGATATAAAGGACTTCTCCTTACCCCTGTGGCTGATCTTTATCATCTGTGTCTGCTATTATGTTGCAGTGTTCCCTTTTATTGGACTTGGGAAGTAAGTATTCTCTAGGATTCCATTTTTCTTGGCTAAATTATAATAAGAGCTCAACCATATAGATATAGGTGATTTTAGCAGTACATTTGATTCTCTGGTATAGTTTATATTCACGCAGGAATTGTTTTATATCCTGGATGGATACAAAGGCTTTTCTTAGTGTAAGATTTAGTATTGATTTAATACTTTTATTATTCTTTTGACGAAATACCTCATAACAGCTTTTGATTCATAATGCTGATTTTAATACTAGATTTTGGGCTAGTGTTCTTTTTTATTTCCCCTTTATTCCTTGGTTAGGAGGCTTCTTACTGAGAGTGAAGACCATGTTAGCACACTGTGACTGGTGTGTCCCCATTTGCTAGGACTATAATTCTGCCAGACTTATCTTTACTTTATCTTTTCCTCTTCTCTCCTTTTCATTGGCAGCTGCTTAAATAGAGTAATGTGGGGGTGCAAGTGTGTCTGTAGGAATGTATCTGTGTCACTTTTAAATTCACACTGTCATTTTAAATAATTTTGAGACATGAACCGTATTTATTATTTAGCGAAGAGCCTACCTAGTACTGCCTTTAAGGAAAAGAAGCAGCCTTAATTCCTTGTAGCAGTATATTTGGTTTTCTGAAAATTTGTACTGCTTACTGTGTGTGTAAAAGTGGAAAATAGGCATCATATTTTAGGCAATGAAGTATTTATATAAATACCTAAGCTTTAGTAGACTGCTTGAATATCAAGTAAGGTGAGAAAACCATATCAAAAAAGAAAAGTTTAAGCTGGGCATGGTAGCACAGCTTGTAATGCCAGTACGTGGGAGGCTGAGACAGGAGGATCACAGGTTTGAGGATAGTCTCAGCAAGCAGTGAGACTCTCATCAACCTAGTGAGACCCTGTTTTAAAATAAAAATAAAATAGGGCTGGGAGGGTAGCTCAGAGGTAGAATCCCCTGGGTTCAATCCCCAGTGCCACACACACACAAAGACAAAAAAAGAGAAAAGTTTATTAAACTTGAGTTATTTTTATTCATGTTTATTTTTAAAAAAATACAGTAGTTTTCCTTAATTTGCTTACTTCTCTGTTTTTTTAATTTTAGGGTTTTCTTTACAGAAAAATTTGGATTTTCTTCCCAGTCAGCAAGTGCAATTAACAGGTATTTCCTTAATTCCATAAGTGCTTATTGCATGAGAAACATGGGTCTTTATAACCAAATGTTATAAGAGGCAAAAAAGATGTATGTGACCTAACATCACCAGCGTAAAACTAAGACTGCATTGGGCTTGGATCCTGAGTAGCCATTTTGTATTAATGGAAAAACCAAAGAAGTTTTAGATTGCTCTTTATGATGTTCTTTTTTTTTGGTACTGGGGATTGAACCCAGGGGAGTTCTACCTCTGAGCTACATCCTCAGCCCTTTTATTTTTTATTTTGAGACAAGGTCTTGCTAGGGTACTGAGTCTTGCTATGTTGCTGAAGCTGTCTTTGAACGTGTGATCCTCTTGTCTCAGCCTCCTAAGTACTGAGATTATAGGCATGTGCCACCACGCCCAGCTTGCTCTTTTTGTTCTGTTTTCTGTTGGCCATTTTAGAAGAATGCCAAATTAAATGATTAGGATTTGCTTACTTTTAGGGGCTTTCTGATGTTTCTCTTCAGCCTTGTTGAGTTTCACTGACTGTCATCATGTATGTTCTTTGCACAGCATCGTATATGTCATATCAGCACCCATGTCTCCAATATTTGGGCTCTTGGTGGATAAAACAGGGAGGAACATCGTCTGGGTTCTGTGTGCGGTAGCCACCACCCTTATATCCCACATGATGCTGGCCTTCACGATGTGGAACCCTTGGATTGCTATGGTAATGGCGCCTGGGGGTCGGTCGGGCTTCTGTGGGGACTCCAGGTCCATGTCAGGAGGCTTAGCGAGCTCAGGTGACATGCCTGTGACAGTGGGGAATGATGACTTCGGTTCCTCCAAAATAATTATGCTTTAAAGTATAAGTTACTCATAGGTTTCTATCATTTCATTTAGCTTATTTTATAGGGTAACCTCAAAGTAGAAGTGGAATTTGAAATAGAATAGCCTTATGAAAGCTAAAATGCTAATTACTTTCATTTGTTTTTCTGAACATTATTAAAAGAAGTCCTTCCATCTAGGGTGGCAAAAAATCCACCGGCCCAGTGTCTTGGTCAACATTCTCACTGCCGTAATCCAAAACCACTGACCACACATCTAAGAGAAGGAAGATTTATTCGCTCACAGTTTTTGTAGATTTCAGAGTTTCAGTCCATGTTAGGCTGGGTCTATGGAGCAGGGAGAGAGCAAAAGGCTTTGCTTTCACATCATGGAGGCCCAAAGCAGAGAAAGCAAAAAAGCAAGGAGATTCAAAGACCCAAGCACAGTTCCTAAGGCCACATTCCAGGGACCCACTTTCTCTGGCCACACCCCAGGGATCTACCTTCTCCAGCCACATCCCGCCTGCATAGTTACCACCCAGTAAATTCATTACAATGGGTCTATCCACGGATGAGATTACAACCCCCATGACTTAATTATATCAACTCTGAACATTAATACATGAGTTCTTCAGGGGATATTCTATATCTAGCACCCAGTATCTAGTCTTTTGTCTTTTACCCTTGGTAGGTTAAAAATGATCATAAATTCATCAGGTTTTTGTTGCTGCTCTTCACAATGTCATTTTTAGACCATAACTGAAATGCCGCATTTCTTACCTGTTTGTAAAGGAACCTTGTGAACATAAATATTTATGCACTGTGGAGAACTTCTATAGAAGTATTCCTACAGGGACTGCTCAGGTTCGTAGGAACAGAAATACTAGCAGAGGCTTTGTACAGTTAGCATCTTGATAGATGTTCCTGAAGCTTCTCTAGTATCTTTCTACCCATTTAAAAATTTACAACTTCTCCAGTAATGTATAGACATGTTTGTTTTCCGTGCCAGTGTGGGGAATTGGCTTTATTTTAATGTTTGCCTATCTGATGGGTACAGATAATACTTATTTAAATTTAAACCATAAAGTTCTTCTCTTAATTGGGAAGGATCAGCATGAGGTGGTGTCTAGTGGCAGTGACTGGGGTTGGTGGGTCTCAGCTCTGCTTTCTAGTTGAGGGTTGATGACCCCAGACTCAAGATAGTGCACTGTGAGCCTGGTGTGGCCTGATCACTTAATTTGCAGTCCCTTTAAGTGTGCACTAGGGATTGAACTCAGGAGTGTTCTACCTCTGGGCTATACCCCCAGCCCTATTTTATTTTTTTATTTTGAAACGGGGTCTTGCTAAGTTGCTGAGGTTGGCTTTGAAACTATGATCCTCCTGTCTCAGCCACCCAAGAACTGGAATTTTAAGTGTGTGCCACCATGCCTGGCTCAGAACTGTTTTCAAACTGGCTTTATTTTCTCATTGGGTCCTTGACTGCATCCTGGGCCCCAGCCAGTTCTGTGCACATCATGTGATGACAAGTGGAAATGGTGAAGGTGGTGCCTATTTTGTCACTGGGGGGATGTACATAGTGATGGTGGGGGGAGGGTGTCAGCACTTTTTTGTGTATTTTGAATGAGTTTTAGGTTAACCAAAATAAGATTTGCCTGAATAGTTGTATATTAGCTACCGTGTTACTGGTACTAGTTTGTGTCATGCAAGTTGCCTTTTGGCTGATACAAGACTTTGCCTTTCCATCTGCCTTCTGCAGTGTCTCCTGGGACTCTCCTATTCATTACTTGCCTGTGCATTGTGGCCAATGGTGGCATTTGTAGTTCCTGAACATCAACTGGGAACTGCATATGGCTTGTAAGTATAATTTTTCATTCAGTATATCATACATGTCTCCCTCATGGAATCAATTTAATTATCAAAGAACTCCACAATTTCTGAATCTAGTCATCTTCAGGCTTCTGTGGCAGCTCTGAAGCTGGAGAGAACTGGAAAGGTCAGTTACTCTATTTAAGATGCTGTTGTGGCAGCAGGCGCTCCAGGTCTTCAGTGGGAGAGCTGGAGTTAGCCAAACTGAGAGGTAGTTGATCTCTCCATCTTTTTTTTTTTTTTTTTTTTTTTGCAGTATTGGGGATTGAACCCAGGGACATTCTATCTCCGAGCTACACCCCCAGTCCTATTTTTTATTCTTTATTTTGAAACAGGGTCTCACTAAGTTGCAGAGGTGATCTTCATCTTGCCTGTTATCTGAGGGCCTCTTGTGAGAAGTTGAGTCCTGTCCCTGCCCAGGAGGCAGAGGGGCCACCAAACTGGTTCCTTTCATGAAGCCCTTTCTCCCTCCTGCAGGAAGGGGCTGAGTACTGCCTGCACTCAGGGGCAGTTCCCTTACCTTTGAGCAGATGGCTTTGTATCAGAAATAGTCAGGGGAGAGAAAGTGAGGTCCTTCTAAGTCACCCCTGGTTGAAAACATTTCTTTTTTTTTTTTTTTGCAGTACTGGGGATGGAACCCAGGGGGTTCTACCTCTGAGGTACACCCCCAGCCCTATTTTTTATTCTTTATTTTGAAACAGGGTCTCACTAAGTTGTGGAGGCCTCACTAAGTAGCTGAGGCTGGCCGCAAACCTGGATTCTCCGGTCTCAGCCTCCCAAGTACTGGGATTACAAGCGTGCGCCACCACACCCGGCTTGGTTGAAAACATTTCTTAACAATAATATATGCTTTACAGGTACTAATAGTAACAGTGAAGTGTTAGTCTATGTGTGAAGACTTTTGAAAATGAAATGTGCTTTTGTATTTCTTCAATCATAGCATGCAGTCCATTCAGAATCTCGGGTTGGCAGTCATCGCCATCCTTGCTGGCATGATACTGGATACTCGGGGCTATTTGTTTTTAGAAGTTTTCTTCATTGCCTGTGTTTCTTGTGAGTATTCCATGTGACAGCATGTAGGTTCTTTTAATATGTAGCAAAAATTGCTCATTTTTGCTCTTAGGTTTTGTTATTACTGTTCTCTTTTCCCCTTCTAAAACCAAATCCCTAAGACGTACCACTCAGATTTGCCTAATTCTTAGCTGGTATATGTGTACTAGAGTTTCACAGTTCTGGTCAGCTCTCTGAAGATTCACAGTATTTTTCAGGAGATTCTATAAAGGTGGCAATAGAATCATTCTTATATTCTGTTTTAAATATTCATGGTTTAAAAATATTTTTCCCTTTACTGTAGGAGAGTTTGAAAGGTCCTAGATATGTCCCTAGTGTTAATGTGTGAGATTTAGGTATGAATGCTCATGGTTTATTCAGCAGGCAGTTGTAAATTGCTTTTATTGTTAGTCTGTTATTTAATGTTTAATTTGTAGTGGTTCCTTGGTTAAAAATAGGATGCATTAGGAAACTGTTGAAAAACTATATTAATAAATTATTTTCCTGGTCTTTCCCATACACATGAATTGTGTTTATCTGAAAATATATTCCTCTATAACCTACCAGGATGTCTTTACACTACTGACACACGACTAAAATGACAAATCACAGTGATGATTTAGCAAACTTTGTTTACATATGCAGGAAGTAAAGACTATACTTAAAAAATTTTTTTCTTTGGTACTGGGAATTGAACCCAGGGGCATTCTACCTCTGAGCTACACCCCCACTCTTTTTTTTTTTCTATTTTAAAACATGATCTTGCTAGGTTGCTGAGGCTGACCTTGAACCTGTGATTCTCCTGTCTCAGCATCCCAAGTACCGGGATTACAGGTGTGTGCCACCACACCCAGCTATGACTGTCTATACTTGAAGTGTGGTATTTGCAGATATTTGCTTATGAGAAGCCTTGGATTCATTTTATTATCTCATAATTTTAGAAATAAGTATGTTCAATTTTAAAAACATTTGTTTTTAAGAACATGGGTCATTTAAGAATTTATAACATTAGGCCATGAAGTGTTTGTTGTCTTTTTTTAATGTTGCAACATGCAATTTAATTTTAGCATATATTTGGGTCTCAAACCAAACAGCATGCCATTTAAAAATGTTTTCTTTCGCCACATTAATTTAAAAGGGAAAGCCTAGCCCTGACTTTGAGATCTTTATTGGCTGTGGAGTCTGATGACCACATTTCAGTATTTGATTATTTCATTTGTAAAACGGACATGGTGTTTTTAGACTTAAAATCTCCACAGGACTACTTCTGTTGGAATTCTGTAGAATGATAAGCAGCTCAGGGCTGTCAGGAGTTCCGGGGAGGCTCTGGGAAGGGCTAGCATGTACACATGGTGGGGAAAGAGGCTTGGGGATGGCCTGGGGTTGGCCCCACTCCTCTGGGTTTTTTTTTTTTTTTTTGGTACTGGGGATTGAACCCAGGGGCGTTCTACCTCCGAGCTATACCCCCAGCCCTATTTTTTATACTTTTATTTTGAAACCAGGTCTCACGAAGTTGCGGAGGGCCTCACTAAGTAGCTGAGGCTGGCCGCGAACCCGGATCCTCCAGTCTCCGCCTCCCAAGTACTGGGATTACAAGCGTGTGCCACCACGCTTGGCTTTGGGGGTTTTAAAAATGCTTCTCTTTCTAGCTTTGCTGCCTGTCTGTGGGCTGAGTAGTGGCCGTTTACTGTGGAGGGAATGCTGTGTAACTTATTTTTAGTCCTTTGGAAAACAAAATAATGTGACTGGTATTTTTATTTTTAAAGGCCGATTATTAAATGTTTGATTGTATCTGTACTTTACTTCGTAATTTCCATTACATAGAAATCATTCAGAAGAAATACATATTTTTAAAGGGCCTTTTTTCTTTTTTACCCCTAGTGTCACTTTTATCTGTGGTCTGTCTTTATTTGGTGAATCGTGCCCGAGGTAAGACGTTCTCATATTTTCTTCTCAATCTCCAGTGGATCTTCTTGTGGGGTTCCTGGGTTGTCTGCACACCTTTTGAGGGCCAGTGTTTTAGTTCATGTGATAGTGTCTTTTGGTTCATAGTGATAGAAACACATTTTATTATGTAATATTTATTATGTTATATGCACAAATGTAATATGTAATTGTGTATTCTGGACCTTCACAATTATTAAAATTGCTATCATGTGTTTTTGTTTTCTAGCCAGATCAGTTTATATTTTGTAATAAAAAATCTTAAGTATTATTATATGAACATAACGAAATATGGCATTAAAATGACCTAAAGCCTTCCTGTGTTACTTTTATTTTTTAAAAATGAGAAGTAAGCAAATTTGTAGTTGTTGCTTGCTTTTTAAGGTGAGAGTTTTTGGTTTAGAATTAGAAATTAAAGATTTTTTTCTTTTTTTTAAACTGATACATAGTAGTATATGCATTAGTGCATGTTTGTTGAAAATCTCTATAAGATTTTGATGTTGCCCTTGCTCCTATAGGGTGTTATGGTACTTAGCAGAATGTAATACACATGCTGCTTAAGTAATTTTAGGTCACGTCCTTTAATTTCTCCTGTTACTGAATATTGATACAATATTCCAATTAATAAAACCTTGAAGCAATACATAATGCCAAACTTAATAAAAAGCTAGCCAGGCGTGGTGATGCATGCTTGTAATTGCAGTACTTGCAATGGAAATACTTGGCAATGGAAAGATTCTATGTTTATTTGTATTTTAGGTGGTAACCTAAATTACTCTGCAAGACAAAGGGAAGAAATAAAACTTTCTCATACTGAGTAAGTATTAAAAGGGAAAAAGTTGTCATTAATTTTGAAAATCAAATATTAGCATTTTCTTTCGTGTTACTGAGTTTGGAATTGTAAGAAATTAGTCTTTTTCTTGTGTTTTAAGAGCTAATGATTATGTCTGGAACCATTAGGGCAAAAATTCTTATTTGTTTCAGAATTTTTTTTTTTTTTGGTGGCACTAAGGATTGAACCCAGGGGCATTCTACCTCTGAACTACACCCCCAGCCCTATTTTTTATTTTTATTTTGAAATGGTCTCGCTAGGTTAATGAGAATCTTACTATTTCCTGAGGTTGTCCTTGAACCTGTGATCCTCTGGTCTTAGCCTCCCAACTACTGGGATTACAAGCATGCACCACCATGCCTGGCTGTTTCAGAAAATTTAAAAAGAAGAATATAAAAGCTTAAAATATAAGAATAAACAGGAATTGTGCCTACATTGCCTTCTTTTTTTTTTTTTTTTTGGCAGTACCGGGGATTGAACCCAGGAGCATTCTACCTCTGAGCTACACCCCTGGCCCTATTTTTTATCCCTTTATTTTGAAACCAGGTCTCACGAAGTTGCGGAGGGCCTCACTAAGTAGCTGAGGCTGGCCACGAACCCAGATCGTCCGGTCTCAGCCTCCCAAGTACTGGGATTACAAGCGTGCGCCACCACG
>PVJS01035918.1:0-20732 GCA_004027185.1 Glis glis | reverse complement strand
ACAGGGAGAGAGAGAGAGAGAGAGAGAGCTGAGGCTGGCCGCGAACCCGGATCCTCCAGTCTCCGCCTTCCAAAGTACTGGGATTACAAGCGTGCGCCACCACGCCCGGCTTTTATACTTTATTTTGAAACCAGGTCTCACGAAGTTGCGGAGGGCTTCACTAAGTAGAGAGAGAGAGAGAGCTGAGGCTGGCTGCGAACCCAGATCCTCCGGTCTCTGCCTCCCAAAGTACTGGGATTACAAGCGTGCGCCACCCGCCTGGCCTGGATAATTTTTTTTATTCGCTGGATGTATTATTTTTATTTTCAACTGATATAATGCCTTTATATTTGTTGGATATAATGTTTTTATATTCGCTGGAGGTAATGTTTTTATGTTTGCTGGATTAAATTTTTTATATTCGCTAGATTTAATGTTTTTATTTTCACTGGATAATATTTTTATATTTGCTGGATGTAATGTTTTTATATTCACTGGATCTCATGTTTTTATTTTCACTGGATGGAATGTTTTTATTTTTAGTAGAAGTAATGTTTTTATATTTGGTAAATGAAATGTTTTTATATTCACTGGATGTAATGTTTTTATATTTGCTGAACGTAATGTTTTTATATTCGCTGGATATATGTTTTTATTTTCAACTGATGTAATGGTTTTATATTAGCTGGATGTAATGGATTGATATTCTCTGGATTTAATGTTTTTATTTTCACTGGATAATGTTTTTATACCCCCTGGATGTAATTGTTTTATATTTGCAGTATGTAATGTTTTTATTTTCGCTGGATGTTATGTTTTTATTTTCACTGGATAATTTTTTATGTTTGCTGGATATAATGTTTTTATTTTCACTGGATATATTTTTATATTTGCTGGATATAATGTTTTATATTTGCTGGATGTAATGTTTTTATATAAACTGGATGTAATGTTTTCATTTTCACTGGATGTTATGTTTTTATGTTCGTTGGATAGTATTTTTATATTCACTGGATGTAATGTTTTTATATTCACTGCATAATGTTCTTATATCCGCCGATGTAATGTTTTTATTTTCACTTTATAATGTTTTTATATTCGCTGGATATAATGTTTTTATATTCGCTGGATGTAATGTTTTTATATTCACTGGATGTGATCTTTTTATATTAACTGGATGTAATCTTTTTATATTTGCTGGATGTAAATTTTTATATTCACTGGATGTAATATTTTCATTTTTACTGGATAATTTTTTTATATTTGCTGGATGTAATGTTTTTATATTTCCTGAATGTAATGTTTTTATTTTCACTAGATGTAATATTTTTATATTCATTGGATGTAATGTTTTTATTTTTACTGGATGTAATGTTTTTATATTCACTTAATAATGGTTTTATATTTGCTGGATATAATGTTTTTATAGTCGCTGGATGTAATGTTTTTATATTTGCTGGATGTATTGTTTTTCTATTCTCTGGATGTAATGTTTTTCTATTCGCTGGATGTAATGTTGTTATATTCACTGAATGTAATTTTTATATCACTGGATGTAATGTTTTTATATTTGCTGGATGTAATGTTTTTATATTCACTGGATGTAATTCACTGGGTGGGATTGGGGTGAGATACAAGTGCTGACATAAAAATATAAACAATAATAAAAATAAACCCTCTCTTCCCCTGTATGCTTGTTTAAATGGCATACTGGTCTAGGAATAGCACATGGATTGTGTCATGTGCCTCCAACCTCTAGAGACTTCCTTAGACATCACTCTCAACCAGAGAGAAGAGAAAGAGTGTGTCATTGGAGCCAGGACTGATGGGCGCCCTCTGCTCATTTGAAAACTGTTACACTCTGGATTTAGAATGTCCCCCAAGAGCCCATTGTTGAAACGTGGTTGCTGACGCAGGAAGGTTCAAGGTGAAATAGGTGAACCAGGGCTCTAATCTCAGAAGTGGATAAATGCTCGGAAGGATTAATAGTTTGATGGATTTACTGGGTGGTAACTTGGCAGGTGGGGCATGGCTGGAGGAGGTAGGTCACTGGAGGTGTGGCCTTGGGAACTATGTCTGTCCCTGGTCATTTACTTTCTCTGCTTTCCAGCTACCAGGACACGAGCTGCTGTCCTCTGCCACACACTGTGACATCATGATGTCTGCCTTGGAGTCCGCTGACTTTGGACTATACCTCTAAACCGTGAGCCCAAATGAACCTTTCCTCCTCTACATTGTTCATGTCAGGTATTTTGGTCACAGCAATGGAAAAGTGGACTAAAACACAAACTATTTAGCCTACAGAGGAGTTGGTATAGATACATAAGTATGAAAGCAAAGTAATTAGAGCATCAGCCTTCAGAGCAGATAACTCTGGACTGGAATTATGGCTTTGTTACTTAGGATCTGTGAAGTCCTGGGAAAATCCCATAAGCCTTAGTGTCCTAATCTGCAAAATGGAAAGAATAGGACTCGTTTTCACAGAGTACATATGAGGATT
Source organism: Glis glis (assembly GCA_004027185.1). Lineage (NCBI taxonomy): Eukaryota > Metazoa > Chordata > Mammalia > Rodentia > Gliridae > Glis > Glis glis. Next base: position 18,253 of record PVJS01035918.1, on the reverse strand, counting down.
AATTGATACAAAGCACATTAATTGCTTGGTACAATGCTGGACTAATCATAAATACTTAATAAACAAGGGTAATGTGACCAGTATTATTACTCTTAGGAAACATTATTGGGTAGTTTATGACATGAATGTATAGTTTTTTCTAATGTGACCCCTGAAAAATAAAATACGAATCCAGTTAGTCATCCAAAATTTCACCTTCTCTCACCCTCAATCATGGACCCCCACTCCACCTTCAGCATCTTAGAGATGTGTTTGATCCACTCTGAGCAGGCTCCCTGGCAGGGCACATGGGGAAGCCAGGGTTGGAAAGCCATAATTCAGCATTTCACCAGCATCTTCCAGATAAAGCGCAATGCGCCGAGCCCAGGGCAATTACAACCCAAACAGCACCGGCAAACTCAGAAATGAAGATGGAGGTAGACCTTCCCAAATCACAATTGGGACTTTGGTCAGAGTCCTTTGCGAAGCCTGGCAAGAATTTCCTTTGAGGCAATCCACAGTGGAGCTGTGGGAAAAGGGAGGGAAGGAAACGCGAGACCAGCGGCCGAGCTGGGCGGTGATTAAATCGGCATTCTCATTAGAAGAGTTCTGTTCATGAAAGGGAGGGAAGGGGGAGGGAATAGGGTGGGATTGGAGGGAGGGCTAAATGTGCAATGTGTGCATGTATGATGTTCATACCCTGACATATATCAAAATGTATAATTATAATTTACAATGCACCAATAAATGAACATAAAAAGTTAAAAAAAAAATAAGAGTTCTGTTCAGTGAAATCTCCTCCGAACTTTACAGTGGGACCCATTACTGTTTGTAGAGTTTAAAAGGGCGTGTGATGGAAAGTGTGAACCATGCAAAACCAGGGCTGAACCATTGTCCCCGGAATGAGGAGAGACAGGAGAAATGGATGTATGTCCTTCTTAACTCACTGCAGTCTGGTGAAAACCTCAGGGCATCTTCCTACCTCCTCTCCCGGAGCCTCCAGCGAGGCCATGTGGGGGGCGGCTGCAGCTCGCGGTTCTGTCTCAAGACTTGCTTGTCCTCGGCGTCTTTCTCTCCCTGCTCTGACCCACGCCATGGCCATAGAGGATGTGATTCTCCCCTGACCTCGTCCTCAGGAATATACACACAGACATTCTCCTCCATCCCCAGTTGTGTGGTGGGAAACAGGTGGGGCATGAATAACACTTAGTAAAACTTCATTAAAAGTTGAGGAGTACCTGGGCATGGCTGATGTAGCTTGAAGATAGAATGCCCCTGGGTTCAACCCCCAGTACCCCCCCCCACACACATGAAACTTGGGGGTGATAGGAGAAAAAGTATAGAGAATAAAACATAACCATCTCTGGGGAGAGAAGCACCCTCGCTTCAGGAAGACAGTTATTTTTGCAGTATTGGGAATTAAAAGCAGGGATACTCTACCTCTGAGCTATATCCCTAGCCCTATTTTATTTTATTTTTTATCAAATCTAAGATCCTCCTGTCTCAGTCTCCCAAGTAGTGGGATTACAGGTATGCTCCACCATGCCTAGTTTAAGGAAAAATACTTTTTTAATGCAGAATATACACACCACAATAAAAGAGTCACTTTCACAGTATTCCTTACTATTTTGATAACACTTAACAAAATTTTTTAAAAATGAAGATTTTCTACTTGTTTGGGTTTCACTCTCAGCATAAAGAAACTAGAATTTTATTGGGGGGGGAAGGAAGAGTACTAAAAAAGATATAAAATGCTATTTGGTCATGTACAAGTAATCAGAACAAGTCTAAATTACTATTTTATTTTATGTTTGTTTTCTTTTTCTCCAAACATAAATTTCAGGATATTCTGGAGCAATAATCTAAATGTGGTTTTATGTTAAATATTTAAGTTTCAAAGAAAAATAAAATAAATTTTGTCCTTTAGGTGGAAGAGCTGTAAACTGCAGTCATTCCAAATAATATCAGTAAGCACGGAAACAAAGAAAGAATAAAGTGGAATTAATGAAAATAGTGTGTAAGTACTTTAAAGCTAGGAAACGCAAACATCCATTACTGTTTTCCCTAAGTTATTATGTTATTTTTCAGGTTGAGTATAAAAGCAAATTGTTCATTTGTTTTACATGTAAAAACATTTGGATCTCTTGAATGCTGGTATTATTTATCCCAGTACCAATTATCTTTTACTTTATATTCCTTTGGTGTTTGGAGAAGTGGAAATTATTGTGATGGTAGGTATTATAGCCTCTTCATATTTCTAAAAGCTCAACATCCAATCAAAATTCAAAATGTAGTCTTCCTTTAGTGTTTTTCTCCCACAAGAGTGAGAGGACCTAGACTTTCTGGGGCATAACAGGGAAAGGCAGAATAGACTGAACAGTAGGTTGCCACCATTGCTAGGATCCTAGGCCATTTACAACGCATGAAGCAAGGGAATTTCTGTCTTTTCCTGTTCTCAGTTCCTAAGTTTCCATAACAGTCAGAAAGAGAACAGGATAGGAAATGTGCTGCAGGACATTCTTCTCAACGCTAATATGATTGGAGTTTATGGCAGAATGAAAAACAGATCTGTAGTAATCAAAACCCCAGACAAAATAGATTGATGTTAACTCTATAGGTTAAGGGTTATTTCCCCAATGACCTCTCATTTGTTTTTCCAAATGTCCTTACAGATTTCCCTTCAAGGTAGTCAGGGAATTGTAGAGTATTCCAAGTGAGATCCCCACTTTATTTTGTTTGCCTGTTGTTTTTTCTTATTATAAAATCTTTAACTCGGAGGAGGAATGCCGTGCCCAGAGCATGCACAGTCTATTGTGAACTTAATTTGGCCACTCTCCATCTGTTTTCTTTTTTTTTTAGGGAAACAGTGAAAGAGATTTATTTTTTTAATGTTTTTATTGGTGCATTGTAGTCTCACATCACAATGAGTATCAGTTTGGTGTTAACATACATGCACACAGCTCTTGGTGTCCCTCCCACATGTAGCACTGAGAATGATGTTGGTATAATCTCATATATACACTTTGTTTATGACAGTAATTCCATAGATTCACTTCTTTCTTACCCTTCATCTGTTTTCTTAACATCCTTACTTTGGTGTAACCAGAATGAAAAATCCTTCTGTAACTCTTCTTATATGTCCTTTGCAGTTTCATAATGACTTTTTGACCTGTGGTCATGAACATCTGAATCCATTGCCTTTATGAAACTTATGTATTCTAAGAAGTCCAGCTAAGTTTCTGTTTTATAATACAAATGATTATCTTTCTAATCAACATTGCCAACTAAGTATATATGATTAACAGTTTATATAAGTTCATCTTTTATTTTAATTTGCATAATGTGTCATATTTAGCATATAAAATGTTATATAATACTGTATGTATATATACTATATTATAAAGTTTTATTAACAGTTTTATTCTTATCATTTATAATAAAATGCATATTTCTGTAGACATGACTTATCAAGTCTATCATTTATGATAGTATTTTTATAACATTTTGAAGAATTGAGGGCAGGTATCAACATGATCTAAAGAACAGAGACTAGACTGATTTTATAATTTTCTAATTTATCAAAACAATGCAAGGAGTAAAATTAAGACTTTAGCTTACTATTTCTGTTGGTATATTTTATTTACTTTCCACTGTACTACACTACAGTATCTAATGGTTAAAGAGTAATGAAAGTTAAAAGCCATTGATTATTGTTTGTTTTCATTTACGTGATTTGTGATGGCGCAAAACCTTGATTTCAAATGAAATTTATTGTCAGGTAGAAGGGAATTCAGGTTTTTTTCCCGAAGAAATTATCTCAATACTCCAGAATGTATAGGTCTAATAAACTATTAGAAAATTGATCTTATTATCTTATAGTTAATTGAAATTTTAAAATAAAAACTGTCTTCTCATTAAAAACAAAATGTTAAATTAAATATAGATACTTTGTGCTTTCTCTATGTCAGACACTATTTTAGTAGCTGACAAAATAGTAGTTAATCAAATTGACAAAAATTTCTACCTTCAAAGAGCTTTCCCCTTAATACAATGAGACGGATACATATTAAGTAAAATATTTAGTGTATCAGAAGCTGATAATTGGACAAAAATAGACAATGAACAAAAAAGAGAACGGAGAAACAGGCTAGAAAGTATTGGTGGGTGGAGAGGTGAAGATAAAATAGAGATTTCGTGGGAATGCCTCACTGAGAAGGTAATGTGTAAGGCAAAGAACTTGAGAAGGATGAAGCATATATTTTTCTGACATGGTTAATTGTGGTATGATAGAAATTTATAGATAGTATCAGTAATCAAATGCTGCACAGCAAAAATAGAGGATATATGAATCTCCATAAGTTTAAGTGGTGTAACAGGAAAATACAAAGAGATTTATTCATATTTTGATTAACTTTTTCTATTATCAGTGCACTAGATGATAAACTAGTTAAAATAGCTATAACTCTGAAATCTACTAGATTAGAGTTCTTACAATTCAGGCTAAAAAAGACCTTTGCAAAGAATAATAAAACTGACATAATTTTATGTTTTAGAACATCAATCACTGACATTTTACATTTGTATGTATCTCTATATTTTCTTTCTCACCCCCTAAAAGTAAGGTATTTGGGAAGAATTCTCATGTCTTGGTTTTAGGCAAGAATTTTTACATGCTTTACCCCTTGTTTCCACAATTGTGCCTGAGGCACAATAGGAAACTCAGTAAGTATTTACCAGGCAACTAAATAAATGGACAAAATGAAATGAAACCTGGAGAATCATACTTAACAATGGATGGGTAAAGTGTCTCTGGAAGCCGGGTACATGGAACTCCTGGTCATCACGTCACCAGCAGGAAGCGATGCTTTTCCAAATGTTTATATCTATTCCTTGTCCCTCTGTTTCATATTCAATTTTTTTTTCAGTACTGGGGATTGAGCCCAGGGGCATTCTACCCCCGAGCTACACCCCCAGCCCTATTTTTTATTCTTTATTCTGAAACAGGGTCTCACTAAGTTGCCAAGGGCCTCACTAAGTAGCTGAGGCTGGCTGCAAACCTGGATCCTCCTGTCTCAGCCTCCCAAGTACTGGAATTACAAGCGTGCACCACCATGCCCAGCTCATACTCAAATTTGAAGAAATAATCTCATCTAGAATGGTTGTGTGAGGAGTTTAGTAGGCCCATTCTCCAGCAAAACAATCATCTTACTATTGAAATTTGTAAAACACAATCATTTTAATTTTTCTGGAAATATGCCTAAGGGCATACAGTAAACCAAGATCCACATTTGGAAATGTATACTAAATATCTCTAAATATAGTTTGCATAGGAGTCACTTGAACTAGAATCTGCTACCAGCAGTCTCCTGCACTCATATAATTCCAGGAATTATACTCCAAGGAATTGCAACCAAAAAGGTGGAGGCTGTCTTTCCTCCAAGTTCACAGATGCAGGGCTATTGTCCCCAGGAAGGACAAGATGCTATCGTCTATCACCCCAGTCCTCTCCCAGCTTTGTGTTCCATAAAGTCCTTATTGAACAGGTTGTTTGAGAGAACTGGTGCTTTCTTCCCCGACTCTACCTCTCAGGGTAGCCAAGAATACTGGGCTCTCAATTGCCCACATTCCCTGATAGGGCACATATTGTATGATGGAGAGATATGCTGAAAAGCCAGAAGCCACCATCCCTTCTCATCTCGTGATGATAGGACCAAAATTTCACTTCAGAGAACCCAGCTGCCACCCCACCTCCAGTGAGTATCAGAGGTGCTGCTGGGTATGAAGTTGGACAGGAGGACTGGGAGTTTTGTAACATTGATGAGGGGCTTGACTTTATCTGGAATAGAGAGTGAAGGAACACATGTGTTAAGGCATTGCAAGAAAGAAAAACTAGAGATGTAAGAAGTGAGCAATTAATAACAGAAGGATAGAGAATTAAGAATAGAGGGGTAATAGTTCTGTGAAAATAGTCATGACAAGAAATAGCACATAAACACAACTTTTGAGCTATAACTGGCTGAAAATTAAGCTATGTGGACCCAGGGATAATTCCTATGTAGCCATGATTAAAAAGTAAAAATCGGTGGGAAAATCAGTGACATTTTAGGCTTTTTACATTATAAGGGAAATATACTACAGAATTAGTTCAGTCAAATCCTAAGCAAATAAACAAATGCAAAGCCACAACATCAACAATCGCTGGTAGGTAGAGTAGAAAAGGGGATCAAAATGCAGTGTTGATAAAATGTGTTATCTAAAATGCCTAGTTTTCAACAAAATAATTATTAAATAGTAAAATAAACATAGTAATGTGTCCCTTAAATGGGAGCTAGGCAAAGGGGAAGCAAGCATTAGACTCCCTTTATGGGAGCCAAGATATTAGAGTTAATAGACAAAGACTACAAAGCAGCTAATATAAATATGTTCAAAGTAAAGAAAACCATTTTTAAAGAACTATAAGAAAATATGTGACAATGGCTCTTCAAATAGATTATCAATAAAGAGATAGAAATTAATAAAATGAACCATGTGGATATTCTGGAGTCGTAAAGTACAATAGTTGAAAAGTTCAATGAAAGGGCTCATCAGTAGATTTTAGCTGGAAGAAAAGAAAAGATCAGAAAACTCAAGGATAGCTTATTAAAGAATATGCAATTTGAAGACCAGATATAAAAGAAGGCAGGAAAATGAATAAAGCCATAGGGATCTGTAAGACATCGTTGAGCACACCAACACATGCCTAATGGGAACACTAGGAAAATAAGGGGCATAAAAATATTCAAAGAAATAATGGCTGATAATTTCCAAGATATGATGACAAACATTAATCTTTGCATCTATTATGATGATAAACTCCCAATTGGATTACTTTAAAAGATTCAAACTAGATATATCACAGTCAAAATAGTGAAAGCTGATGAAACGGAGAAAATCTTGAAAGCAGCAAACAAAAAACAACTCATCATGTATAAGAAAACACCAATAAGTTGACTTCTCATCAGAAACAATGGAGGCGAGCAGGCAGAGCAATGACATATTTAAGATGTTCAAGGAAAAGAGATGCCAATCAAGTATGCGATAGGCAGAAAAACTATCTCAAAAGGAAGACAAAATAGAGATTGAGAGAAAATGTTGCAAAAAGATGTGCTTGACAAGAAATATTAAAAGAAATATTTCTTCAGGCACAGAGAAAATGACATTGCAGTTATTTTAATCTACATAGAGCACCAGTAAAAGTAATTACGTAACTACTATACAACAAAATGTAATTCCATATTACTTTTCCTTTCTTGTCTTAATTGATTTAAAAAAATACTGCCATAACAGTATCTATAAAATGGAATGGCTATTTCTACAGCTTACAGACATACAGCCTATTTGTAATAATAGCACAGAAAGAGGGTGAGACAGTTATCAGGGAGTGAGGAAATTGTATCGGATCAGATACTCTACAGGAAGAAATGAAGAGTACTAGAAACCGTTAATAAATTAATTGGAAGGATTTTAAACATATGTATATAGTTTTCTTTCATTTTGTAGTTTCTTCAAAAGGTATGAGGTTATATGAAGCAATAACTATGACACTACATTGCTGGGTTTGTAGCATATATAGACCTATGTGACATAGTAATGGCACAGAAGAGGTGGAGTGAAGGAAATTATGGTGAAGCAAACTGTGTATATCTCACTGCAGTTAAATTGGTATTTATTTGAGTTCGATTTTTATAAATTGAGATGTGTATTGTAATTGCTGGATCAACAACTAAGAATATAGTCCCCAAAGCATATGGAGTCATGCACTACATATCAACATTTCAGTCAATGGACTGCAAATATAAAGATGGTTCCATAAGATTATAATGGAGCCGAAAAATCCCTATCGCCTGGTGACATCATAGCTATTGTAATGTCATAATGCATGTGTTACTCGTGTTTTTGGTGATGCTGGCATAAGTAACCTTACTTTGCTTCAAGTCATACAAAATTATAGCACAATTATGCACAGTTCATAATACTTATATGTAGGTGGTTTATGTATCTCCTATAGTGCATTTTGGGTCATTATTTTAGCATGCGCTCCTTCTACTTGTTAAAAAAGGAAAAGTTTTCTGCAAAATGGCATGTCATGTTACCCTGGAAGCACCCTCTAGTGTTCATTACACTTCTCCATTGCATCGTTTTCTCTTGTGTTTAATTTAATATCATTTATTTTTGTTCATAATGGCACTTCAGCCCTACAAAAAACCATTGCTAATATTGCCAGTAAGAGGCTATGTTAAGTGATTGATTTTACAATGAAATGATAAGTGATTATAGACTGCAGAGGTAGACAATCAAGGATGGTTAATGCTTAGCAGTCAGGCATGCAACATAGCTATGAACTTGAAAAACAAAAGCAAAGTAACGGGAACTGTTAAAAGCTGGGCTTCACTTAAGATGATACTAACACATTTGAGAAGGGCCTGCATCAGATATGGATACACTTCTAATTATCCAGATTGAAGATCAGACACACACACACACACACACACACACATATTTCTTTCAGAAACATGGCACTCATGACCAGAGCAAAAAGTTTACTTGTGATATTTAAAGAAAAGTCTAGACCCAACATGATGTTGAGTTTACTGCTAGCTCAGGGTGGTTTAATGATACAAAAATCAATATCCATTACATAATATAAAAGTGAGTGGTGCACCTATGAGTGCTGAAATGAAAGCAGCCAAAGAATTTCAGAAACTTGATAAACTGTGAAGGAAAATTACTTGCCAAACAAATCCTCAGTATGGATGAAAATTCTCTGTTCTAGAAACAAGTGCCTAAAACAACTTTCATCTTTAAGAAAGCTGAGTAAATCAATGCCAGGTTCTAAGGCTTTTAAGGAAAGTATAACCGTCTTGTTTGGGGGCAATGCTGCAGGCTACAAATTGGAACTCTCTGTGATCCTGCACAGTGAGAACCCCAGGGCCTTCAAGCAAACCAATAAGCACACACTGCCTGTGTACTACGGGAGCAATAAGAAATCAGAATGACCCAGCTCCTCTTCCAAGGTGCCATCCTGAACTGCTGTGCCAGCAAAATGGAGAAGTATTGTTTGGAGAGACATAGCTTTCAATATTTTGCTTGTTGTTCATAATGCTTCTGCATGTCCTATTATTAGTGATCTCTATCCCAGTAACAGAATTGTGCTTCTCTTTCCAAGTACCTCCTCTTTTATTTAACCAATGCATCAAGAAGCTACAGCCATTTTTAGGACATGGGAAGGGCCTTTTCCCAGGCTATTGCTACCATTAAAGAAGACACTAGGAAAACAATGATATAATTCTGACAGGATTACAAAATCTGACTGCATTAAGAACTTTGCTTAGGCTCTGGTTAATGTCACCACAGAGTGTATAAATAGCATCCTGACTGAGACACTCAAGAAGTTTGTCAACGACTTCCAAGAACTTGTCAAGGATGACAAGGTGGCAAAAATCAACAAATCTGTGTTTGGTTTGCAAGCAACTTTAGCCTGGGTGTGGATGAGGATGACATGGAGGGGCTCCTGGAGGTGGTTACTGAGGAACTGACTAATGAGTATGATTGGAACTGGAACAAGAACACATAGCTGAAGAAGAGGCAAGAGAAAAGAATAGTGCAGGAGAAGAAAAAGAAAAAGGACCCTCATGAGAACTCACAGTGAAATGCTCGGCAAATGCTTTTGAAGACTTCAATAAGCTCCTTTTAAAAACTTGAAACTACGGGACCCATTACTGAAACGTCTTCATTAATAGAGAGGGATGCTCAACGAACAAGCCAAGAACACCACCATGGACATATTTAAGTAAGGACTAATACTTCCTTAGCCTCAGGCAGATCCTTCAGAAGGGATTCCAGAAGAAGGCATTGTTAGCGAAGAAGATGACAGCTCCATGGGTGTTATTGACCCTGAAGATATTACCCTGGGACAGGATGTGGAGGTGGAAGGTCATGATACTGATGGGCCTGGCTAAGGTGTTGGCCTAAGCTAAGGTGTCCATTTGTGCCTTCGTTTTTAACAACAACAAAATGGTTTTTTTTTTTTTTTTTTTTTTGCGGTACCGGGGATTGAACCCGGGGCGTTCTACCTCCGCGCTACGCCCCCGGCCCTATTTTTTGTACTTTATTTTGAAACCGGGTCTCATGAAGTTGTGGAGGGCCTCACTAAGTAGCTGAAGCTGTCCGTGAACCCGGATCCTCCAGTCTCCACCTCCCAAGTACTGGGATTACAAGCGTGCGCCACCATGCCCGGCTAACAAAATGTTTATAAAGTAAAAAAATTAAAAACATTTAAAATGTTTTTGTACAGCTGTATAACTGGGTTTTAAGCTAAGTGCTATTATGTTTTCTCTCATATGTGGCATCTAGAGAGAAATCATAACAAAAGAGACATCAGATAAAGGAGTAGAGACTTCTGTGGAGCAATGGAGGGGGCTTAGGGGAGGGAGGAGGGGGATAGAAATGTAATAAACTTAACAGTTTAAATAATGCTATGTACATATATGAAATTACTAATCTCAATGACATGTATGAGGAAGGGGAAAGAGTGGAGTGGGATCTGGAGGGATACACATCAAGTGTTGTGTGTATGCATATTCCTATCACTCTATACCTCATTATGATGTATAATTACAATGCATCAGTAAGAGTACTAAGAAAATTAATAAAAGTTTCAAAAAGTTAAAAAGTTCATAAAGTAAAAAGGTTGTAGTGAAACTGAGGCCTGCTTATAATTGAAGAATTTCATTTATAAATTTACCGTAGCCTCAGTATACAGTGTTTACAAAGTCTACCATCATGTACAGTAATGTCCTGGGACTCCACATTCACTCACTACTCATTCACTGACTCACCCAAGAAACTTCCAGTCCTACAAGCTCTACTCATGGCAAGTTCCCTATATAGGTGTGCCTTTTAATTTTTTTTTCATGCCACATTTTTACCGTATCTTTTATATGTTTAGATACCCCAATAGTCACCATTATATTGTAATTGCCTATAGTATTCAATATAGTAACATACTGTACATGATCATATTCCAGGAGCAAAAAGACATATACTATAGTAGGATATGTAGGCTTTACTATCTAAGTTTGTGTAAGTAAGAACTCTACCATGTTCACACAATGATAAAATTGTCTAATGACACATTTCTTAGACTATACCCAGGTTGTTAGGTGATGCATGACTGTAATTAAAAAGGGGATAGTATTCACTTGGTCACATTAGTATTCACTTGGTCACATTAGTATTCACTTGGTCACATTAGTATTCACTTGGTCACATTAGGTCACTTGGTCACATTAGGTCACATTAGGTCACGTACTGACATCTGACTTAGGGAATGGTTCAATGTCTTTGGCTAGTATGACTAATTATTCACCAACCTTTTCCATTTTTACGGTACATAATATTGTATCTGAGAAATAGTTAACTAAGAACTCTATTTTTCAGCTTCTGTTTGTTATCAGATGTGACCACGTGGCTAGATTCTGTCAATAGACTGTAAGCCTATAGCCATAATATCATAGGAAATGGGTATAATTCCTCATATCCTATTTATCTTTCAGTGGGCTGAATACAGATTTCTTTATTATTTTTTTTTTTTTTTTGCGGTACCGGGGATTGAACCCAGGGGCGTTCTACCTCCGCGCTCCACCCCCGGCCCTATTTTTTATACTTTATTTTGAAACCGGGTCTCACGAAGTTACGGAGGGCCTCACTGAGTAGAGAGAGAGAGAGAGAGACAGGGGGAGAGAGAGAGAGAAAGAGCGAGCTGAGGCTGGCCACGAACCCGTATCCTCCGGTCTCCGCCTCCCAAAGTACTGGGATTACAAGCGTGCGCCACCACGCCTGGCTCTGAATACAGATTTCTTATAAGCCTGGCAGTTGGTAGTCATAAAACAGAAAAATAAAATTATTGAATACTCGTGCTGAGTAATTTGTGGATATATCTTACACATAATTGTAAGAAATTTTATTGAAATTATTTGCATACATCATCATATATTATGTTGGCTTTCTATCAATATAAAAAAACAATACCTGAGATAATCAATTTAAAACTAGGAAAATTTCATTTTGGCTCACAGCTTTGTAGGTTTCAGCCCTTGGTCAGTAGCTTCTGCTGCCCTGAGACCTATGGTGAGGCAGAAAGTCATGACAGCCAGCACATGGGGTAGTGAAGCTGCTTTCCTCATGGTGGTCAGGAGGCACAGAAAGAGAGAGACAGGATTCCAATGCCCCTTCATAGACACACCGACAACAACCTTACTACCTTCCATGAGGCCCCATCTTCTTTTTTTCTTGCAGTACTGGGGATTGAACCTCTGAACTACATTCCCAGCCCTATTTTTTTTATTCTTTATTTTGAGACAGGGTCTCACTAAGTTGTGGAGGGTCTCACTAAGTAGCTGAGGCTAGCCGCAAAACTGCAATCCTCCTGTCTCAGCTTCCCAAGTACTGGGATTACAAGCATGTACCACCACACCTGGTGGGGCACCATCTTCTAAAGGTTCCACCACCTCCCCCAAGCACCATAGACCTTTGACCCCTGGGTGACCCCTGGTGACCAAGCCTTTGACCCCTGGGCCTTTGGGGGCCATTCTAGAACCTAGCTATGTGATTATATCAAATCCTATCGTGTGATTATTAACTTTCCATTTGTGAAGAAGAGGAAAAAGAAGCTAAAAATAACTAAATAAGAGTTTAAACTGAAATACCTTTAATGCTAAACACAGGTGTAATCACTCCTCTCACAATGGTCTCAATTTCATTTGATAATGTGTAAAATTCTATTTTTAGTCTTGATTGACTTTAAATGTAACTGCTTTTGATATTTCATTTCACTCCTTCCATATAATACCCTCCCAAAGACACTTCCATTATATTAAAATGATGTGTCTAAAATATCTCTTTCGTGACAAGCAATTCACTTTTTCCCAAAACATTGAATTTCTATCCTAGAAACTATCCATTTCATTAAAAACTGACCATCATGACTAACAGAAAAAAAGAATAATATTTCCTTTGCATTTATGTGGCAGGTTTGTGTTCACTATGAAATACCAGAAACTATACTTTGTACCAAGTTATAGTTACAGATATTGGTCCCCTACAGTTTCATTGTAGGTTTACTAACACTGTGTGGTCCCAGAAATGTAATGCTGCAACATGTACCAGTTCAAATTAAGAGCGCTGTGCAGACTGCCTCCCTAAGTTGATACCAATGCATCTGTCTTTTAAATATATTTAGGTTCTGTCTTAATTCAATAAGAAGGAGAGTGTGTGACTTGGAAATATTGTTTCATCAAAACTGAGCCCCTGATTCCACCCACTCACAACAAACAAATAAATAAGCTGTTCCTCCTGTATTTATTTCTCTTCTATTGCAATGACAACCCTATTCTGTCACTCAAAAATAAAAGAAAAAAATGGGTCATCTGTGACTCCTCACATCTTCTCTTACCCCATATAAAAGCCACCAAGAAATCAATTGGTTCTACTTTCAGAATGAAACTTAGAGCTGACCATTTCCCAGCATCTGCATTATGAGCAGGCTCCCGGGGCCACTGTCTTCTCTTTCTCTGATCACTGCAGCAGCCTCCGCACTACCCTCTCTGCTCCCATCAGTGCCACGTTGTCCAGTCTTAACATGGCAGTTCAGTTACTCCATAGATCCCATCCATGGCTCTGGTTAATTCACTTAGGATCAATTTAAATCATTAGCTTTATTGACCCTATATCATGAGTCCCCCATTCTTATGTCCTTCTATTATCCACCTTTCTTACTTTGCTTCCAGCAAACTGTGCTCCTCAAACAGCTGAAGGATGCTCCCCTGCTTCAAATGTCTTTGCCACATATCTACTGCACTTGCTCTCACCTTCAAGTCTTGGCTTAGATGGTGTAGACCCCAATAATTCATCTAAGATTTTGCCCACATCAAGGGCCACCTCCACTGCTGATCCACCTAACTCAGCTCTGAATTTTCTATTTTTCTATTGCACTTTTATGCTATGACTATTTATTTATGTATGTTTTACTTACTTGTTTAATTATGTTTTAATTGCCTCTCTACATACTCTAAAAGCAAGCTCTAAAGAACAGGATTGTTAATTTCATTTATTTTTGATAAAACTATGCCTAGCATGTGGTTGACTCTCAATATCAATTTGATAAAAAATGGATGTGGTCATTTAATTAAATCTGTAAACTCCTATATGGCATTGTGAAGCTTAATGCTTTTTTTAAAGTAGCCTTTGATTTGTTTGAAGAAGGTTCTCAGCAACATTCTAATATAATGGCATCTCATTCTAACACAATAGGAAAAAATTTATTGTTCATTACTTCAGGTAATCAATCAAAATAACAATTTGGACATTCATTGTCCTAAGGAGACACAAAGAAAGAAAGAAATTAACCCCACTCAAATTTGTCAAATTAACTATAAATGAATGCTACATACACATATACACACACAGACACACACACGATGTGTTTTTTTCTTCCCTGTAAACTTTGTGATATATATTTTTAATGAATTCCATTCTCAATATAATTTACCCACGGACACACTGCTCAACCCTTCATGAAGCTTCTATGTTCTCTCCAAAACTTCTTCCAGAAATAAAACAAAATAAAATTTCCATATAAACTCTTCAGACTTTTATAGCTTAAGCTAATGATATAATAGTATAATAGTAAAATAATACAATAGTATAATAATATAATAGTAATATAATAGTATACTAGTAATAATTATATTGTACCAAATATCTTAAGTATATAAAAAAGATGAATATTCACAAAATAAGAAGCTTCACATACTATTTTAGAAACCAAGTTAGTTAAAATGTTCAGGTAGTATTCTCATTTCTCTTTGCAATATCTAGCCTCACCAGGATATCCTCTACAACAGAGCAAGCTTTGAAGTTCACAAAATTTGATTCAACATTGGCATATCAACCTGACTTCAAAGAGATTTGCACTGCTGAAGAATTTCATTGAGTTCAAGAAAGAAAGGAGAATCTAAACTTCCTGTGAAATCTAACTTCAGAGTACCTGGTACCTTCAACAAAATTAGATACATCTGGGTATCAAAAACAGGGATTTGAAAGTACAGTTCAATTCACATAGAGCATTTCTTTTTAATTTCCTGTTTGTTGAATATTTTGATGTGACAATACAAAAAACTAAAAATTGGAAACTTTGCTGGAACACATATTTAATTCTGGGTAAGAAAAACAACATTGACATAAACTTTTGTCATTTCTGCAGCACTGGTTTATCAATCTCATTTTTACTTTCCCCACAAAAGCTTTCTCTAAAACTCCACTTTTTTTCTCATGACCATTTCACTCAAGCTTAACACTTAAATTTCCAGCCTGAAAATTACTTAAGAAGTTTTCCTCAGTATGTCTTGTACTTTTACTCTCTTTCTTGTGGTCATGGTATTCTTTTCCCACCGCACCCCATTGTAGCATTTTAAAAACTTAGAGCTATGGGAGTGCTACTGACCCTATGAGACCTGTTTAAATGCCCACTGCTTTGTAGCATCTCTTGTTATTTCCAAGACCACACGTATTATCATCTTAACTCTCACATATATGAATGAATGACTATAATTCATTTGTAGTTCCCCAATCAATCCTTATCTCTAATTCAATTAAGGAAAATTTACTTAGTTGTTTTGAGTTACACTGTCAGATTGGATTATAACAAAACCCTTCCTATTATATTCAATGTATATACAAGGTGAGCAGAAAGTGGTGAGACCAAATCTATTATTACTAAGTAAGGCCTGTTTTCTTGTGGGGATTAATACCCCACAATTCATAGCAATGCATGTACTTTAAAATGTACAAAATCTTTTTATATGATTATCTCCTTTAACTCTCATAATAATCCTATTAGTTTTCAGATTTAAATAAATGAGCTATTTGAAAAAGCATTAGTGTATGATAAGTTTAAGAGATTGATATACAATAACAGAAATTTAATGATAGCTACCATGTATTCAGCTATTCTTATAGGTGAGGCAGTAGGCTACCCTATAAAGAATGTGCAATTATTATCCCCATTTTGTTAATGAGGACATTAAGATTAGAAAGATTAAATCACTCTCCTATGATCACACAGAGTCAGTGTCAATATTCAAATCAAAGTCTTCTCTCTCCAGAACAAATGCTGTTAGCTACTACACTTATTAGAAATTAGAATTAAAAAGTACCTTAGAAATTATTTTGTCCAATTCTTCATCTTAATAATAAAGAAATTGAGGAGGCTGGGCGTGGTGGCACACGCTTGTAATCCCAGTACTTTGGGAGGCGGAGACTGGAGGATCCGGGTTCGCGGCCAGCCTCAACTCTCTCTCTCTCTCTCCCTGTCTCTCTCTCTCTCTACTTAGTGAGGCCCTCCACAACTTCGTGAGAACCGGTTTCAAAATAAAGCATAAAAAATAGGGCCGGGGGTGTAGCGCAGAGGTAGAATGCCCCTGGGTTCAATCCCCGGTACCGCAAAAAAAAAAAAAAAGAAAAGAAAGAAATTGAGGCAAAAGTGTTTTTCTGCTCAAAGTCACAAAACCCCGGGAGAGCAGCCATCCTTCAAGCCTCTGTGTGCCTCACTCCCCACCCAGTCTGCAGGCCGCTGCCCAGAACGCTCTAGGAGAGGCCCAGAGCATATGCCTTTTCTAAGAGTCGGAGTCTTGGCAGCTGAGGAACCCACCTTTACCCAAGTGGAACTCCAGATCTCTTTTGGGCCCTGAGCAAAACGGGAAATTTTGAGTTTTACAAAAAGTTGGTTGGTTTACTCTTAATCCATATTAAGAAAGCAACTAACATTTTGGTGTGCTGATTCTTCTACTTTGTTGATGAAGTTTAAAAGTTTTAGTGAAGTCATTTGTGCTTCTTGAGAGAACTAACACTTCCTCACACCAAGTATGGGTTATGAGATTTAGAGAATATACATATATACATATATGTATATATATACTTTTATTGGTGCATTGTAATTATACATCATAGTGAGATTCAAACTGATACCTTCATACATGCGCACAGTACTTGTTGTATTTCCCTCTACGTCCCACCTTGTTCCCCCCTCCTTCCTCCCCATACATGTTAGTGAGATTGGTAGTGATACCTTCATATACGGACAAAACATTATTTGAACTGTTTCCTTCCTCAAACCTCCTTTTCCCCCTCACCATGCCTCTTGCTGAATACCCTTCCACTATTCTATTGGGCTCTCTCCTCATTTATCTAACGTCCCTTTTGTTTCCTATTTTCTTTTCTAGCTTCTGCATATGAGAGAAAACATATAACCCTTGACTTTTAGAGACTGGATAATCTCAACATAATATTCTCTAGTTCCATCCATTTTTGCTGCAAATTACATAATTTTGTTCTTTTTTATGGCTGAGTAAAATTTCATTGCATATATACCACATTTTCTTTATCTGTCTTTTGACAGGCACCTAGGTTGGTTTCATAATTTGGTTTCACAATTGTTAATTGTGCTACAATAAACATGGGTATAGACATATAATATTATGTTAATCCAGGTACTAGGGTCAGATTTGGGCTGGGAAAGAACAAATTTCCTACAAGTATACTCAAACCCCTTATTTGTTTTCCAGGGTTGTTTCTGAGACTGTCAATAATGTTTTACCATTCATTAAAAATATTTATACATTTTATAGCATTAGCAACCTTGAACCTATTCAATAAGATACAGAACTGAGAAGATTTTAACATTTACTTCATTTGAAAAGGTTCTTAATTTTTAAAACAGATTAAATGATTTAATTTTGCACTTTTTGATGCTAATGGAACAAAAAGTGAAAAAAAGTTATTGCCCAAGGTGGCTTAAAATTCAATGGGAGAGGAGAATATGATATTTCAATATAAATACAATATTTCAATATAATGTGGTGAGTTGGCATAAAAACTCATTTTGCTTTGGAATAAAAATAAGGCCAGAAAATAATCAATGTATAGTGCTTCACTTTTTTTTTTTTTTCCGGTACCGGGGATTGAACGCAGGGGCGTTCTACCTCTGCGCTACGCCCCCGGCCCTATTTTTTATACTTTATTTTGAAACCGGGTCTCACGAAGTTGCGGAGGGCCTCACTAGGTGTAGAGAGAGAGAGAGAGGGAGAGAGAGAGAGAGAGGGAGGGAGAAAGAGAGAGAGAGAGCTGAGGCTGGCTGCAAACCCGGATCCTCCAGTCTCCGCCTCCCAAAGTACTGGGA
>PVJS01035917.1:0-20732 GCA_004027185.1 Glis glis | reverse complement strand
AGGGAGAGAGAGAGAGAGAGGGAGAGAGAGAGAGAGAGAGAGAGAGAGAGAGCTGAGGCTGGCTGCAAACCTGGATCCTCTGGTCTCTGCCTCCCAAAGTACTGGGATTACAAGCGTGCGCCACCACGCCCGGCTCCTTTTCTTTTTCTCTTCTGTTTTCTTTTCTCTTTCCAGTACTGGGAATTGAACCCAGAGGCACTCTACCACTGAGCTACATCCCCAGTCCTTTTTAAAATAGTAGTAAGCCAAGCATGGTGGCACACACTTGTAATCCCAGTACTTGGGAGGCCGAGACTGGAGGATCCGGGTTCGCGGCCAGCCTCAGCTACTTAGTGAGGCCCTCCGCAACTTGGTGAGACCCGGTTTCAAAATAAAGAATAAAAAAATAGGGCTGGGGGTGTAGCTCGGAGGTAGAATGCCCCTGGGTTCAATCCCTAGTACCGCAATAAATAAATAGATAAATAAATAAATAAATAAATAAATAGTAATATTATTAGTTTTTGAGATAGGGTCTCCCTAAGTTTCCCAGGCTGGCCTTGAATTTCCAATCCTCCTGCCTCAGCCTCCTGAGTAGCTGGGATTACTGGTGTGAGCCGCTGCCCCCGGCTCATGCTGGTCTTTTCTGTTGCCGGCTCTGAACGCTCATTCTTTCTTCGGCAGAGCCAGGCATGCTGCTGATCTATCCAGCAGTCCCCCCTCGCAGACATTGCTGTTTTCATCCCTACGAGTTCTATCCGGGTCTTTTTTACATCTCCATAACTTAACATTTGGACACACGGAACACAGCTGTAACCGCGCGTCCGTGTTCTTGTCTTCATGCTAACGTCCCTGACAGTTCTGGGTGGCTTCGACGGATCGCGCTCCTCATTAGAGGCGTCTCTGCCTCTCTGCAAGCCTTATAACCTTTCACTGCATTCCAGACCTTGTGATTTTTACCTTGTTGGGTGCTGCGCTTCTATAAATATTCTCAGGTTATGTGCTGGGATTGCAGTTAAATAGCTTGGAAGCAGTTTGATCTTTTGGGCTTTGTCTTTAAGATTTGTGGGATGAGAGCAGAGAAGTGTTTAATCAAAAGCCAGGACTGGCACTAGGGTGGGGAAATACGGTGCTTGGGGTACAAAATTGAAGGAGACGCTGGTTCTCAGTCAGACAGGCGCAGGGGCCGCCTTAAACTGCGTGCTGAAGAGGGCTCACTTACCTCCCCTTCGTCCTGACCCTGATGAGGGATAATAATTTTCCATTATGGAGGCAAAATCTTTCCAGAAACTTTACCTGGAGCTCCATAGGCTCCCCAGCCAGGATATTGGCAAGAGGAACGGGTACTATTCGGGCTCTGTGATGCTGCTACCCCTACACCCTTCCTGTCTTTCTTTGATCAGCACAGGACAGATCCTGAAGGGGCGCTCGCTGGTGTCAGGGCTCCTTCTCCGCAGCCTTCTCCTCTCTGGGGCTCTGCCCTGGGACCTCGGGCCCCTTGGTCTCCCAGGACCTTACCTCGAGACCATACACTCAGGGGACCTGCCAGCACGCCTGGGCTCCCTCCCTTGCACCCCGGCCTGCAAATTCCCCCAAGCAACGAGTTGGGGGAACTCATTCGGTTCCCACCTCTTGGGGATTCCTGTCCTTTGTTGACGGTCTTGAAAAACACTGCTTCATAGGTTTTGTCTTTTTAAAGATTATTATTTCTGGTGAAAGAATTAAGTTGGATCTCTGTGGCTTCATCTTAGCTCAAAGTACAAAGGGAAACAGAATACCAACATTCTGCAAACTTTTTCAGAAAACAGGAACGAAAATTTCTCAACTCATTTTTTTTTTTTGCAGCATTGGGGATGGAACCCAGGGGCATTCTACCTCTAAGCTACACCCCCAGTCCTATTTTTTATTCTTTATTTTGAAACAGAGTCTCACCAAGTGGTGGAGGGCCTCACTAAGTAGCTGAGGCTGGCTGCGAACCTGCCATCCTCCTGTCTCAACCTCCCAAGTGCTGGGATTACAAGTGTGCGCCACCACGCCCAGCTTCTCAACTCATTTTGAGACCAGTGTAAAGCTGATAGCGAAACCTAAGAAGGGTGTTATTAGAAAAAGAAAACCAGAGACAAATATTGCTCAGATACACAGAGGAAACTTTTCCCAACAAAATCTGAGCCTATTTTAACAATTTTAGAACTGGTTTATCAATATTTATATGAAAGACTGCTGGAATATTGATTGAGATTGTGTTGAATTTGTAGATCAATGTGGGGAGAAACATCATCTTCACAAAATTCAGTCCCCTAATCCACAAACACAGTACAACTACCTACTTGAATAGGTTATTTTAAATGTGTGGCCACGAAAGTTTGAATTCCTCAACTTATTTAATTTATTCCTAAGAAGTTAATGGTTTTATGTTCTTTTAAATTATATTATGCCAAAATTTGTTTTTAAATCATTTCTTGCCAGAATACAAAAAATAAAATTGATTTTTATATACTGACCATGTATCCAGAAAACTTGCTAAGCAAACTTACTCTTAGTAAGTTTTCTTTACTTAATTTATTTTGTAGATTCTTTAGAGTTTATTATATGTGAATCATGTCATCTGAGAATAAAGGAAAGTTACCTCTTCTTATCCAATCTTTATGCCTTTCCCCCCCTTTTTTTCTAGCCTTGTAGCCCCGGCTAGGACTTCCAGAACAATATGGAGGAGATGTGGTAAGAGTGAAAGTTATTGCCTTAGCTCTGACCCGAGGGGCAAGAAGGCCAGACTTCCACTGTTAGCTGCCTGGAAGGTTTTGATGTAATCCCTTTATTAGTTGGAAGAAAGTTCTTTATAGTCTAGTTCACCATGGTGCATTTTTAAATTTTAAAACCATAGATAAGAACTGAATATTGTAAAAGCTTTCTCTGTATCTATCAAGATGATCAAAATGTTTCTCCTTAATCTATTAATATAATAACTAAAACTAGATGATTTTTCAAAGATCACATTCCTGAGAGAAACTTAACTTGTTCGTTGTGTATTATCATTTTATATAGTTAGAATTGACTTGCCCATATTTGTTAAGACACTTTTCATCTAAGTTTCTGAGCAATATTTGCCTATAATTTTCTTTTTCTTTTTCTTTTTTTTTTTTTGCGGTACCGGGGATTGAACCCAGGGACATTCTACCTCCGAGCTATACCCCCAGCCCTATTTTTTATTCCTTATTTTGAAACAGGGTCTCAGAAAGTTGCGGAGGGCCTCATTAAGTAGCTGATGCCCTTTTCCCTTTTCAGTTTAGGGCATCCCCATCCCTATTTTATTTTCTTTATTTTGAAACAGGGTTTCAACTAAGTTGCAGAGGGCCTCACTAAGTTGCTGAGGCTATCCTTGAACCTGTGATCCTCCTATCTCAGCCTCCCAAGCACTGGAATTACAGGTGTGCGCCACCACACCGGGCGAGCTGAGACATTTTTATTCCTACTTTCTGAAAAAGTATGTATAACATCGGTATTATTTCTCCCTTAAACATTTGATAGAAATCAAACATGAAACCACCTGGATCCGTAGGTGGCTCTGTGAACTTTAAATTACAATTCAAGTGTCACAATAGATAAATACAGGCATTGTCATATTTTTGCTTTTTTCTTGTCTTAGTAAGTTGGGGTTTTGAAGGGAACTTTCCCTTTCACATAGGCCGTTGAATTTGTTTGCATCCATTTCCTCCTATCATTCCCTGGCTTTCGTGGAGTGTTTGTAAAACGGGGGTGACGTTACCTCATTCCTTCCCGGTATTGGTGATTGTTCTCTTACTATTTTTCTTTTTTTTTTTTTTTGCGGTACCAGGGATTGAACCCAGGGGCATTCTACCTCCGAGCTACACCCCCGGCTGTATTTTTTATACTTTATTTTGAAACCAGGTCTCACGAAGTTGCCAAGGGCCTCACTAAGTAGCTGAGGCTGGCCGCGAACCCGGATCCTCTGGTCTCCGCCTCCCAAGTACTGGGATTACAAGCGTGCACCACCACGCCCGGCTTCTTACTATTTTTTATAAGTTAGTCTTGCTAGATTTTTAAATCAATTTCACGAACGTTTTTTAAAGACGCGACTTTGGGCTTATTGATTTCTGTATTGCTTAGCCTGATTTCATTTAATTGCCTGCCATGCTTAGCTGTGGATTTCTTCCCTTGACTTGCTTTGGGTTTAACATGTTCTTTTCCTCGCTTCTTAAAATAGGAGATAAGGTCACAGGTCTCAAATTTTTATTCTTTTCTAATATAAACATTCAAAGCTATAATTTTCCTCCAAAATTGACTTAGCTGAATTCTGCACATCTTTTAAAATAAACTTATTAATTTAATAATCGTTTTATATTTACAGAGAAAGTGCAAAGACAGTAGAGAGGACTCTCATATGCCTCATACCCAGTCTCCTCCTTTATTAGGATCTCGCATGTATATGGTAGATTTTCTGCAATAAATCAATATTAGGACATGATAATTAATTAATGTCCATGTTTTATCCAGACTTACTCTTTTTTTTTTTGGTACTAGGGATTGAATCCAGGGACAGTCTACCTCCAAGCTAACTCCAAGCCCTTTTTATTTTTTATTTTGAAACAGGGTCTTGCTAGGTTGCTAAGACTTGCCTCAAATCTGTGATCCTCCTGTCTCGGCCTCCCAAATATTAGGATTACAGGTTGTGCCACCATACCCAGCTCAGATTTACTTATTTTTCAACTAATAGCATTTTTCTGTACCAGGATGCCATGCAGGACATATTACATTTAGCCCTCATATCTCCTTAGGCGCCTCTCAACTGTGACAGTGTTTCAGGCTTTTATTTTTTATGATCTTGAGAGTTTTTGTAAATGTGTGTACCCCACATGTTTTGGTATGTTTTTTATTCCCACTGAGTTTGAGAGATTCTCTAATTTCTCTCATTTTTTCCACCCCTTGGTTATTAGTTTCCTAAAATGGGAGGATTTCTAATGATCTTTTTGGCGTTGATTTCTAACTTAAATTTCACTGTAATCAGAGAATGGACTCTTCATTAATTCTACCTTTTGGAATATGCTGTTACTTGCTTTATGGCTAGAAAATGTCCTATTTTGATGAAGTTTCATGGGCACTTACTAAGAACCTGTATTCTGCATTTGCTAGGGGTAGTTGTCTAGCAATGTCGATTACATCGATGTGGTTGAGCGTATTCAAAAGTCCTATGTCTTACAGAGTTTTAATCTACCTGTTCTGCCACACTCTGAAAGAGGAATGTTAGTCTTCATCTATAATTTCGGATATATCTGTTCTTCCCTTTAATTTGTCAATTTTTGCTTCATGTATTTCAAAGCTCTGTTATACGGTGCAAACACAGAGTTACTATTTCTTCTTAACAAATTGACACTTGCCATATGACGTGCCCTTCCTTTCCTACCATAATCAAATATACCTTAGCCATTGATTTTGCAACTGAAAATATATTTTAGCAATTGATCTCTTCTTTTAGATACTGAGGCATATCACTCTGCTGAATTCTTTTAGTGGTTACGTTAAGGTTTACAATATGCATATCTGAGTTATCCCATTTAATCAATAATATAATCAATATTATACCACTTCAGTGTGAGTCTTATGAGAGTATATTTTTGTGTAACCCTCTCCCATAGTGTATGCAATTCTTGTATAATTTCTTGTCTGCATGCAACAAACTCCACATTACATTGATACATAAACAATCACTTGTTTTAGAGAAATTGAGAAAAATCGAGTATTTGCTATCTATTTGCCATCTGGGCCCTCTTTATTTATTCTTGTAGGTCTGAGTTTCTGTCATTACATACCCTCATCTTAAAGAACTTCCTATAGCATTTCTTGTAATGCAGATCTACTAGCAATTAATTCATCTTTCATTTTATAGAAATGTTTTTATCTTCATTTTTAAAGAATAGTCCATGTTGACAATTTTTTTTCTTTCAGCACTTTACAGATGTTTCCCTGTTATATTCCTTTTAAGAAAGAAATTTTGAGGCAAGCATGGTGCACATACCTGTAACCCCAGTACCTGGGAGTCTAAGACAGGAGGATCCCAGGTTGGAGGATAATGTCGGCAAGTAGTGAGACTCTCATCTACCTAGCAAGACCCTGTTTCAAAATAAAAATAAAATAGGGCTGGGGGTGTAGCTTGGAGGTAGAATGCCCCTGAGTTCAATCCCCAGTTACACAAAAAATTTTAGAAATTAAGAATTTTTTTATATTTTTCATGTCCGGTATTTTTTTTATTTTGTGCCGGCCATCATGGATGGCGCGTTATGCAGACTTTGAACTGCGTCTGTCTGTGAAGAATGATGAGTTAAATAACTGGTGGTCACCTGGATTCTGAGGGGGCTTGGTTTTTAGCTTTGTAAGGGCAGGGCAGTCCTACAGTGTGGACCTTGGCCCTGAGATATGACACTTTGGGGTCTTTAATGGAAATTCCAAAACATTTATGAAGCACCTCTTACTTGTGAGTTCTGGGTTCTAAATCCTGTATCCCCAATGCTGGGAAGCTGCTGAAATCTCTGTTCAGCAGTTTTAACCTTCCAGCCACTGTTTCCCATTGAATTCTTCAGCATCTTCACGCCACGCCTGGACAGCTCAGGAGTCAACCAAGGATTGGAAGGCAATTTGAAATCAAAGTTGGGGTACCTCCCTCTGGAATTTCCTAATTTCTGAGATTTTCCTCCTGCAACTTCTAACTTCTTGAAGGCCTTTGCCTCCAGCAATGATGGAAAAGGAGGTTTCAGATTTTTCCTCTTGCCTTAACCTACACAATGAGACAAAATATATGAATTATTTTATCTTGAACAATATGCACATTAGAAAGTGGTCCCTGAGAGAAAATAAACAAATTGTGTTACGGGAGTCAAAGAATGAGAGAAGGGAGAAAAGGAATAAAAATGTTGAAGAAATGTGTGTCTGAAAGCTTTCACAATTTCATGAAAACATTAATCTACAGATCCAAGAACTTAAAAGACATTAGAACTATGGAGCAACCCACATCTACAGACATCACAAAGAGACGAGAGTCAAAATGAAATTCTAGAAACCAGAAAATGAAGAAAGATTTATCATGTCTGGGGGGAGATGATTAATGGGTGACTTCTTATCTGAAATAATGACAGCAAGAAGTCAATAAAATAAGGTTTTAATGTGTGAAAATAAAAATATAAACTGTCAACCCAAAATTTTATAGATAACAAAGCTATCTTTCAAAATAGAATGAGAAATAAAACTCCTAGACCAGAAGGAGAGTTTTTAGCAGGCATGCTGTGTAAGAATTAGTAAAGCAAGTCCTTCAGGCTGAAAGAAAATATATCCACAGGAAGAAATAATGACAATGAAAAACTGTAAATATGGACTCAATATAAATTACTGCACACCCCAAAACATATGTTCATTCTTAATTTCTTTCAAAAACATGATTGTGGAAAGCAAAAATCATGGCACTGTTTTGTTTGGTTTATTAAAGATGTAGGGGACTTCCATTTCTGGAAAGATGGGGTAGATGGACTTTTCCCTAGCCCTCTTGATAAGTACAACTAAACACCCTAGACGTTATAGATAAAACATAAGGAAACTTCTGGGAAGTGGAGAGAGGAAAGACCAGGAAGGTGCCCTGGGATCCCAAGAATGAAATGGAGTTGAGTCTTCTGGGTTTTCATTTAGTCTTACAAGACTTGGCCCCTAAGAAACTGGCAATCTGGACATGCCAATGTGCTCAAACAAAATAGTCTCCAACAAAAGTCTGCTTTCTCTAGCCAAAGGATGAATGACATAAGGGGCAACCTAGGAACACAGAAACCTGTTGGACAAGAACCTCTTCACGGTAGCCAAACCCTTCAGAAATAGGACAGCCCCAACTCCACCCTTGACATCATAGACCAGGGGGAGAGTGACTTCTACCCTTGGGGGTTGGTAAGAAGGCACATCAACACTCCCACTGCGGTGATGTCAAAGGAGGGTGAGCAAGGAATCAGGAGTTTTATCAGTGCGAGGCCACTGTGAGGCATCCCATCCCATAGTGTCCAGAGTCCACACGGAGAACCCGAATTTCCATCCTCGCCCATCACCCATGACGTGCCCTCCATTTGCACACTGAGTTGGAATCGGGATAACTAGGTCATCCTCGCAAGGTCATGGCAGTGACGTGGAAAGAAGCAACACAGCACCCCTGGCCCTTTCAGCTAAGTTTAGATGAGAGGGACCCAGCCGAGAGCCTGAACTCCGGCCCTGCCCCATAGCTATGAGGAGCCCCTCAGAGTTTCCCACTGAGTGGGAAACTGGGCTTCCGCCCCACCTGGCAGTAATGAGGCCATGTCTCTGGTCCCCCAGTGGAGAGTTTCCCGCGAAGCCTCATACAACAGACTCAAATATGATCCAGGAGTCTCCTAACACCCCAAACATTAGCTCTTCAATAACAAAGCATGCATCATACTAAGAAACAAGAAAGTAACAACTTGAATGGGAAAAGATAATCAACAGATGCTACAACAAGATTTCGTAGATTTTAGGATTTTGGAATTATCTGATGAGGATTTTAAAGCAGCCAAAATGGAAATGATTCAACAAGCACGTTTGAAACAAATGAAAAATAGAAAGTGCTGTGGTCTAAATGTGGCCCCCAAATTCATGTGTTGGAAACTCAGTCTCCAATGCGGCGGTGGCGGGAGGTGGGGCCTCTGGTTTAGGCCATGAGGGCTCCAATCCACCGTGAATGGATTGATGCTGCTATCGCAGAGCGAGCACCCTTCAGTAGTCAAGGGGAAATCAGCATTCTGAGATGAAGAAGAACTAAGATAACTTGTCAACAGCTGGCCTGACCTGAAGAATGGCGAATGGAAATTCTCTAAGCATAAAGGAAATGATTAAAATGTAAACATCCTGGAATACCAGAAGAGAAGGAAAAATAGGAGAAAGTAAAAACATAAGTAAACACGATAGACTTTCCTTTTCTTTTTGAATTTTCTGAATTATGTTTGACAGGGCAAAATTTATGATACTGTCTTATGTATTTCTCAATGTATGTAGTTATAATAATTATAAATGTGAACGGGTAAAGGAATGTGTAAAGATGTAATTTTCCAAACCTTACTCAAACTAGTAAAGCAATGGCACTAGGAGACCGATAGACCACTGCTAAAGCTACTGATGGATGGTTACAGACTGTGGCATATATAAACCATGGAAGTTTACTCAGCCATAAAGACGAATAAAATTATGTCATTTGCAGGAAAATGGATGGAACTAGAGAATATCAGGCTAAGTGAGATTAGCCAGTCTCAGAAAGTGAAGGATCATATATTTTTTCTCATATGTGAAAGCTAGAAAGAAACCAGGAAACAAAAGATACTTCAAATAAATGAGAAGAGAGACCAGTAGAAGAGTGGAAGGAGGTTTGGGAGGGAGTTGGGGTGGAGAGAGGCGAGACTTAATGAAGGAATCAGTTCAAACAGTGCTGCGTACATTTGTGAAGCTATCAATACCAATGTCAATATTCTGAAAGGGGACGGGGAGGGAGCTGGGCAGGGTAGGGAGGCAACGGCACCAGGTGCTGTGTACGGTATGTTTCTATCACACTAAACCTCAATAGGACGCAAGGTTACAATGCATCAATAAAAGTATATTTAAAAAAGAGATATACTAAACACACTATGAAATATATGTATATGAAATATTTGAGAATTATAGCACGAATGAGAGGCAAGGAAAGGGAGCAATATGACAATAAGGTTTCTGTACTTGGCCAGATTCACATCATTATTATTCTGAAGTACAGTGTGACAAGTTAAAGGTGAATAGTCTGGCGTATAGAGTAACCACTATACAAATATAAAGTCAAGAAATACAAGAACAAATATATAGTCAAGAAAATACAAGAGAGTCAGGTGCAGTGGCACACACCTGTTATCCCAGTACTTAGGAGGCTGAGACAGGAGGATCACAGGTTTGAGGGCAGACTCTGCAACTTAACAAGACCCTTAGCAACTTAGTGAGACCCTGTCCCAAAATAAAAAAATAAAAAGTATATACATTTATATATACTAGAGATGTAGCTTGAAGGTAGGATGCCCCTGGGTTTAATCCCCAGAACAATAAAAGAACAAGAGAAATAAAAATGATACAGTTGAAAATTGCTAAAAACAACAGAAGGCAGAAAAAGAGGAACAGTATAACAACAAAAAATACTTGAGCCATATAAAGTATGAGTTATAAGATAGCAGACATAAGCCCAATCATATCAATAATTATATAAAATGTGATCAACTGCTCCAATTGAAAAGTAGTGAGTGTTAAACTGGATAAAAAAGAATAATCTAAGTAAATGCTGACTGTAAAATATCCACTTTAGATATAAAGACACAAATAAATTGAATATAAATGGATGGAAAAGGAAATATCATGTGGGCATTAACCTTAAGAGAGATGGAATAGCCATAATGATATTAGACAAAATAAACGTTAAGACTCTAGAGCCAAAGAGAAAAATTTTGCAATGGTAAGAGAGTCAATACATCAGGAGGAGAAAAGAGTTATAAATGGACATGCACCTAGAGGCAGAGTTTAAAAATAATGAAGCAAAGACTGACAGAATTGAGGAGAATAGTAGATATCTCCACAATCATACTTGAATTTAACATGATTGTCTTAAATAATGTTTTCTTGGTAAATGATAGCACAAATAAAATAAATACACAGAAAGTTTGGAAGGTTACAGGAGACTTGAAGAATGCTCTTAAACGACTTGACTTAACTACCACATTCAGAACAATCCACCCAACAGTAGTGAAATAGACACTGTTTTCAAGTATAACTGGAATATTCTCCAGGATGTCAGATGCTAGGCATTAGAAATATTCTCAATAAAATTAAAGTAATAGAAATAATATAAAATATGCTCTCTGACTATAGCAGAGTTAAATTAGAAATCAACAACAGGAAGAAGTTAGAAAAATACTCAAATACTTGAAAATTAAACATCACATTTCTAAATAACCCATAGGCCAAGGAAGAAATAAAAAGAAGGAATTTAAAAGTATGTCAAACAAAATGTAAGTAAAAACATGACATTAAAATTTAAAATCTTACATCAGAGCTAGGTGGAGTGGTGTACACCTGCAATCCCAGTACTTGCAAGGCTGAAATAGGAGGATTGCAAATTTGAGACTGACCTCAGCAACTTAGCAAGACCCTCTTTTCGTCCCCTCCCCCCAAAATTAAAAGGGTTGGGAGTGTAGCTTGGAGATAAGAGTGCCCCTGGATTCAATCCCCACTACCAAAAAAAAAAAATCTTACATTATAAATGAAGAAGATTTAACAAAGTCAGGAATGAAAGAGGGGACATTGCTGCAGAACTCCAGAAAGTAAAAACATTACAAAAGAATTCTAGGAACAATCTTATGTCAAAAATTAAACAATTAAATGAAATATACAAATTCTTAGAAAAATAAAAATATCAAATCTAAGTATGAGAGAAAAAGGAAGAAAAGGTCTCAATAGACATATTCTAAGAAATTGGATTTTTAATATAAAACCTTCCTCAAAAAAAGCCAGCATGATTACACTGGTGAGTTTATCAAACATTTAAGGAAAAATTAATCTTCAACCCTTGACTAAATCTTTCAGAAAATAGAAGATTATAAAACGGTTTCTAATTCAATTTGCGAAGATAGTGTTCCCCTGATATCAAAACTGACAAAGACATCATAAGAAACTACAATTGCAGGCCATTATCTCTCATGAATATTGATGCCACACTTCTTATCAAAATATTACCAAAATAACTTAAGAAACAAATGAAAATGATCTACATGAAAAGCAAGTAGAGTTTATCCCAGAAATACAAAGTTGGTTTGACATCCAAAAGTCAATTGAGGTAATTAAGCATATTAATAAAATAAAACCATCTTTCTTAAGCATAATTAATGAAATAAAAGCCAATTGAGATAATATAGCTTAGTAATAAAATAAGGACCATCTCAATAGATGTAATAAAATCACTTTACAAAACATCATTTATGATAATAGCATTCATCAAATGAGGAATAAAAGGAAACTTTCTCAACCTTGATAAATTACATCAATGAAAAACCTATAGCTTATGATGAAAAACTGAATGTTTTTCTTCTAAGGTTGGAAAGAATATTGCTGATACCATGTATACTCAATACTGTGCTGGAGGATATAGTCAATGCAATAAGCTAAGAAAAGAAAATTAAAGACATATAGTTTGGGAGGAAGGAAAAATTGTTTTTATTCTCAGATGTCATGATATTTTATGTAAAAAATACCACAAATCTGTATAGTTTCTACTAGAATTAACAAGCAAGTTTAGCAAGGTCAAATGAGCTCAATCTACAAAAGATCATTGAATCTCTATTAACTATTAATAAATGATCTGAAGATAAAATTTTAAAAATTTACTTCCAAAAGCATTAAGAAATAGTTAGGAATAAAGTTTCCAAGGGAAATGTGAAAACTTTACTATGAACACTATATAAAATTGGTAAGAGAAACTAAAGCAGACATAAAGTAATGGAGAAATATACCATGTTCATGAACTAGAAGACTGAACATCTATTGGATGGAAGTTTTCTCCAAATTGATGTATAGATTCAATGACATTTTTCTCAAAGTCTCAGCAGGCTTTTTAACAGAAATTCTAAACCTGATCCTAGAATTCATATGAAAATACAAAACAAAATCTAGAATAGCCAAAATAATTTTTAAAAAGAAAAACAAAGTTGGAGAAAATTTAAAGTATCTGATCTCAAATTTTACTAGAAAGCCACAGTAATCAAGACAGTTAGGTATTCCTGTAATGATAGGCATACAGATCAAAGGGAAAAAAATCAGCTCATATGTTTATTGTTAATTGATTTGGCAAATGTCCCAAGACAAC
The DNA here is from genome assembly GCA_004027185.1 of Glis glis. Lineage (NCBI taxonomy): Eukaryota > Metazoa > Chordata > Mammalia > Rodentia > Gliridae > Glis > Glis glis. The sequence continues at coordinate 7,834 of PVJS01035917.1, read as the reverse complement.
ACAGTAAAGAAAGGATAATTGAAATGTTAAAAATAGCATTTAAAATAGCATAAAAGATATGAAGCATTAGGGATAAATTTAGAAAACATCTAAGATCTGCACACTAAAAACTATGAGAAACCTCAGAAATTTTAAAAAGGACTTGGATAAATAGAAAAAGACTCTTACTCATCTGTCGGAAGGCTCAAAATTGTTGACATATCATTTCCTCCCAAATTGATCTATAGATTTAACACAACCACAATCAAAATGCAAAAGGCTTTGTTTGTAGAAACTGATAAAGTGATTCTAATAGTAATTTGGATGAACCATGCCACTTAATGTTGACACTTATTATAAAGGCACATAAACAAGATAATGTGGTGTTGACATAAAAATAGGCAAATACAGCAATGCAAGAGAAGGAAAAAATTAAATAGACCTGCACATATAAGATGAGATTGATGTTTACTGAAGGATCCAAGGCCATTCAATTGAGGAATGGATGGTCTCTAACAAGTGCTGAAACAATTAGATGTTCATATGCAACAATACAAAAAAAAATCTCTCACCAGGTGTGGTGGTGCACGCTTGTAATCCCAGTACTTGGGAGGCTGAGACAGGAGGATCCAGGTTTGCGGCCAGCCTCAGCTACTTAGTGAGGCCCTCCACAACTTAGTGAGACCCTGTTTCAAAGTAAAGAATAAAAAATAGGGCTGGGGGTGTAGCTCGGAGGTAGAATGCCCCTGGGTTCAATCCCCAGTACCACAAAAATATAAAGATAAAGGATAAAAGATAGGGTTGGGGGTGTAGCTCGGAGGTAGGATGACCCTGGATTCAATCCCCCGAACCGCAAAAAAAAAAAAAAGTCTCTCAACCTTTATCCATACTGGATTACTTCAAATGGATCACAGACCTAAATAAAAAGTGTATGTTATAAAAATTCTAGGAGAAAACATAGAAGAAAATATTTGTGATTTCTTAAATCACAAATAAAGTCTTTGTAGATTTCTTAGATAGGACGATAGGACACAATTGGCAGAAAGAAAAAAAATGAGTTTCATTATTAGCAAAATTAAAAAGGAAGCCACAGACTAGGAAAAGATAATTGCAAAACATATTTTTGAAAAGAGACTGGCATCCAGAATATATAAACAGCTCTCATAATCCAATTATAAGACAAACAATTTCATTGTTTGGGCAAAATGAAAATGGGCACAAACTTGAAAGGACATTTCAGAAAAGAAGATATATGGATGGATGGCCAACAAGCACTTGAAAAGATGGTAGAAACCATTATTAATTAGGAAAGCCAAATTGAAACCAGAAAGAACTACCACTACACATCTGCTAGAATGGCTCAAATAAAAAAGACTGACTATACTAAGTGTCGACGAGGATGTGGGAGCAAATGGAACTCTCACACATTACTGGTTGAAATGAAAAATTATCAAGGCACTTTGGGAAATAATTTGGTTCTTTTTAAAAAGTTAAACACATACTTACCACATGGCCCATAAATTCCACTCCTAGGCTTTTACCCAGAAGAAAGGAAAACATATGTCCACACACAGACTTATGCATGACTCTTCATAGCAGCATTATTCATGATCAACAAAAACTAAAAACAACCCAAATATTTATCACACACATTGCGGATTTTTTAAAAGTGGTATATCCACACAACAGACTTCACTCTGATATAAAAAGGAACATGCTGGGTGTGGTGGCGCATGCCTGCAATCCCAGTACTTGGGATGCTGAGACAGGAGGATCGCAGATTTGAGGACAGCCTCTGCAAGAGATTCAGCAACCTAGCGAGATCCCGTTTCAAAAATAAAATTGGGCTGGGGGTGCAGCTTGGAGGTAGAATGCCCCTGAGTTCAATCCCCAGGGAAAAATAGGAACATATTTCTAATACACATGATAACATGAAGCACAAAAGCAGTATACTAAATGAAAGAGGCCAGGGAAAAACACTGCACACTTCATTATTCCATTAATATGAAGTTCTAGAAAAGCCAAAACTGCAGTGAACAAAAGCAGATCAGTGGTGACCAGGGTCCAGGCCATCAGGAAGGGGCTCAACCTCAAAGGGCGATGGGAGGAATACGAGGAGTGGCAGGAAGATTTTCTATCACCATTGTGATTTTACACAAACACACATTCTTTCAAAAATCATCAAATTACTTCCCCCTTAAAGAAAGAACTTCATTGCATATAAAATTACACTGCTGCAAAAAAAGGGTCCAGAAACAACTTCTAGCTTCCCATAGTCTTGAGTTCTGCAGGTGGCTGTATTCCCATGTGCCTACAACAGGGAGGTCCCTTCTTCCAAGAGGAAGTTCTGTTTGGACAGGAAGGACTCTTCAGTGAGCTTCCTTTCCCTCTCCCGGAGCCCACTCCTCTGGTTTCTTCTTTTCTTTGTTGCTCAGCAGTGCCATCCGACAGGTGGTTTTTATAGTTAGTCCAGACTTTGTTGCAAAGCAGGGGTCTCATCTGGTACAATCTACTTGGCCATGGCTAGAACCCAGAAGTTGGCGCTCTGCTGTTTATATATGGCCCGGCCTCTGTAACTACTATAGAGTATCTCTGTTTCCACTTGTGATATTTTCAACATTAAAGTCTAGGAAGACCTTTATAAAAGTGTTACCTTAGGTTTATTTTGATTCCTGTATGCCCATACTATACATTTTTGTCTCTGTATCTTCAAGCTTTAGGCATTCTTTTTTATTTGAAGCACATCTCCTGGAAACAATTTATTACTAGGAACTCCTTCCCCCCCTTTTTTAAAGGCCAATATGAATGACTCTTTCTTCTAATTGATTCAACCAGTTTACATTCTCTGTAATTACTGCTACAATCAGATTTATTTCAGCTGCTTCATTCCATTATTTTCTCTTTAACTTTCATTTGGTTTTTCTCTCTCTTTATGACTCTCCATTAGAAAATGGAATTGCTTTCAGCTGTTTGAAAGTTATGCATTTTATTTTTATTTTAATGGTGGTCAGGTCAAACTTAAGCCTATCTGTGGCTCCAACTCCTCAAGCCCCTCTGGAAATCACGTGAATGTCATTCAGAATTTTAATTGTGGATTCTCGCAGGTTTGCTTCTCAGTTTCGTTTGGGTATGGTTCTTGCTGGTTTGAATCACCATGAGTTTCCCTGGGCGACTTCGCTCTCACTTGTTTCTCTGTTCAGCATCCTGCTGACATTTCTTCGGTTCTGAGTGACATTTTACTCACACAGAAGGGCCACACCACCTTCTGTTGCCCTGAAGATTTCTCAAAACCAGATAGGCCCATTGTTATAGTTAGATATAAAATGTCCCCTAAACAGCTCATTTATTAATGTTTGGAGCTGATGTAATTGAGTCATGAGGGTTGTAATCCCAGCAGTGGATAAATGCATTGTGATGGATTTATCTGGGTGGTGACCCAGGCCAGTAGGGTGTGGCTGGAGGTGGGTCCCTGGGGGAGTGGACTTGGGAATTATATTTGGTTCCTCCTCCCACACTCCCTCTCTCTTGTTTCCAGCCTCCATGATGTAAGGAACACAGCCCATGTGCTCTTCCTCTCTCCTCCTCCTGCCACCATGCCCTGAGATCCATAGTCCCCAGCCTCACATGGACTGATCCTGAAACCATAAGAAAATAAATCTTCTTTCCTCTAAGTTACATGGTCAGGTCTTTAGATTATGGCTGTGAGAATGCTGACCAGAACAGAAAATAGTACCAGGGAAGTGGGATTGCTGCTATATCTGAGTCTGACCATGTGGATTGTGAATCTTTGAAACTGGTTTATGAGAGGAAATTGGAAGGGCCAGAATGTGGTTAGAAAGGCGGATGGTAGAGAGAGTGAAGAGGCTTCCGCCTGGGCATCATGGAGACCCATGGTCAGTGGTCTGATCGGGGTGCATTTCCTAAAGTGTGCTCCTACATCTGAGCAGATGGAGAGCTGTGGTTTTAAGCTCTACCATTTGGGCACAGAATGAACATGACTGAACATTTATTAAATGGAGCGGTGAGCCAGAGGGCCACCTCCCATCACTGGTCTCCCATCTCTAAGGAGGCGTTTCAGTCGCATTCTCATTACTGTGACCCCAAACAAAACACTGATGACCATAACTTAGAGGAAGAAGATTTATGTGCTCACAGTTCCGGAGATTTCAGGGGTTCAGTCCATGTTAGGCTGGGTGATGTCTACGGAGCTCAGGGCATGGGGGCAGGAAGCAGAAAGAGGAAGAGCACAAGGGCTCTGCTCTCACATCAGGGAGGACGGAAACAGAGAAAGAGCAAGGGGAGGAGGAACCATACACAATCCCCAAGTCCACACCCCAGGGACCCCTCCTTAGCAACCAAGCCCGGCTTCAACATGGCTACCTTGTCTCCAGGAACTCTAGGGGGACATTTTAAATCCAAGCCATAAAAGGAGGGTTTGAGGGACTTCCAGTTCCCGAGGAGATGGTGAACTGTGGGGCTGCTGGCTCTCTCCCCTGAACCAAATGCTGGAGATGCGGTGGAAGGGAGGCTGGACCCATCAGGCGCTGGTGCCGGAGCCCGGGGCATGCTGGGCTTTTCCCCACAGCCTCGCAGTCTCCTGTGCCTCCCCGGTCTCCTCTGCCTGCTCTCCACACTGAGGGTCAACCAGGCCCTTCTGCTGCTGGTGGCCAGGTGCCCTTCACGGGAGGAGGAGGTGGGTCCACATTTCTGCCTAGAATTTACTATGATGTGGAAGTCAAGGAGAAAAATATGGTGGTGGTGGTGGTTCAAATCAACAAGGGGAGTGAAAATGGAGAAGTCAGGGAGGGCACAGAGGGCACAGGCTATTGAAACACTATTTCCTGGCCCAGCTGAGTGAGGACAGGGACCTTTGGGGACCGGAAACCTCTCAGGGATAAACAAATACAAGTCCTCCTACCCGTGTAACAGGATCAGATGGGGAACACATTACACGACGAACCCCTCTTTAAAATGCATAGCACAAAACAAATAAATTAATCAAGTATGTTATGAAACAATTACCACAGTACCGGCTGCCCCCGCCCCACTCCCAACCCACCCCTCACTCAAGGTCTCCGGTTGGCTTGGACCCCGGGGTTTTGGCAGAACGTAAAGTAGCTTTGGAGCACAGTATGTGCCTTTGGACCAGCCGCTGGCTTTACTGTGTGCATGGTCTCCATCTGCTTGGATGGATGGCGGGCTTCCCCAGGATCCTGTCCTGCTCCCAGATACAGAGCAGTGGCCAACACTCTGCCCCGCCCACTGGCAGCAGGTGCTGACAGGACTCATGGGCACAGCAGCGGCTGGGTGGTCACCAGGGCACTCCTCCCCGGCTTTCTTTAGCCCCGGCCCCTTGGGCTGACCTCTGCCAGGTCTCGATTCTTTTTCTAAAGATAGCCTCATTTCCAATCTCACCCCACCCCACCCACCAGCCTTCCCCACTTTCCGAGGGGACACTCCAGGGATCTGTTCTTTCGGGCTTGAGAGCTCTAATGTCACCTCCTCAGTCCCCCAGGCTCCTGCCCACCCTTCAAAGCTCAGTTTAGATGCTGCCCCCTGAGGAAGCCATGGTGGGCAGAATAATGGCCCTCCCGGAAAGATGTCTGCATCCAGATCCCTGGAACCTACGAATGTGTCATAGGTCAACAGGTGGACTAAGGTTGAGCGGGAATTGAGGTTGCTAAGCAAAATAATAGATTATCCTAGATTATCAAAGAGGATCTCAATATGACCCTGAGGGTCCTTAAATGGGAAAGAGGGAAGCAGGGGAGGGGATAGGAAAAGGATTCAACCCATTGCCACTGGGATTGAAGATAGAGGAAGGGGCCACGAGCCAGGGAACTCAGCCCTGATGAGTGCTGTACTCAGCTCGGGACAGGGCTGGTGGCTGTCACCGGGGCCCCAGAGCTGGAGCAGGCCCAGTAGGGGCACCATGTTTAATGACAAATGAGGACACGAATCGATAAAGTTAGCCAAAACCAACATGACAGCTTCAGGGTCCCTGCTTCTGGTCTTCAGTGTCGCACTTCCCTGGTGGGGGCCGATCTTGGCCTCCTGGCCTCTCTCCTGAGCACTTTGCCATGTGTCTCCTTTCCCTGGCTCTTTGTTGGACTCAGCCTTCCTGAGTGATCCCCAGTGAGCCCAAAGCATACTTGCTTCCCTGCAGGGCTGCACATCCTAGGTCCCCATCTTGGGACCCCAGCCTCCAGCTTGGGAGGAAGAGCCCCATGAAGGTTTACTGAGCCAAGTCACGCGAGGAGGGTGCTGGAGGGTGCTGCCCAACTCAGGGAAATGAGCTCTGGAAATGGGGTGATGTGGTTCTATTATATTTGCATGATCTGTCCTTGCTTCCTCATAGCTCTCCCCGAGTTTGTCTTTGGCTGAATGAATGAAGAGTGTGTGCCCTGTGCTTACCTAGAGCGTGGTGAGATTCTGTTAGCCTGGCTCTCTCCTGGGAGCTGGGCTAGAGCTTGGAGTGGACACAGTGCCCCAGGAAGACCATGGTGGGGAGAGGGAGTGAAATTCAGGGGAACCCTGTGCTGTCCTGCCCAGTCCCCTAACCCCCTGGTCCTCTGCACTGGGAGGAATACCCCACCCAGAAGCCCTCCTCTGCTCCACTGGGGGGTGGATGAGCTGGAATCTCATTCCTGCAGGAAAGCCAGTCTCCAGGTTGCATCTTCAGAGAGGAATCAGCATTTATCTCTCCGTCCAGATGAGCCACCGTGTGTGGGGGGTCAAGGGACAGCACAGCAGGCTCCTGAAGTGTGCGCTGAGCTCCCTGAGGACTGCTGGAGAGCAAAGTCTGGTCAATAATTACAAAACGCGGAGCGTGGCTGGTTCCTGGTCCTTTCCCAGGCCTCCTTGCTTCCCAGTCACCAGCAGAAGCTACCCAGCTGACGGCCACCCCCAGTAGCAGGGAAGCATGTCAGCAATGACCCGATTCTGATGGCAGGTTCAGCTCCAAATCCATTCATGCCAAAGACTGACCTCAGCCTCTGCGCCTCTCCCCAGACTCTTGGATTGTTCGTGTCTAGACCCAGGCGGCAGCTGGCAAATGATACAGCGGCATCATGCCCCTCCTGGCTATCCCAGCCACCAGCCCCTGAAATGGACAGATTCCCTCAGGGATGCTGACCCACAGAACAGGTGAAGGGTGGCGGCAGGAATTCATCCCACGGAGCAGAGGAGCTTTCTGGTACGAGTGCTTCTCACCAACATGGCGACTCCAGGCCAGCAGCAAGCAAGGGCACCATGAGGGGGTAGAAGGAAGTAGGCAGATAGGGCTGGAGGGCCACAGTGGAAAAACTTCATTTCCTGAGAGGCAACAGATGCTAACTAACTCCCAAAACTCCTGAAAAGACCAGACCTCCTGAACGTAAAGTGATAACAAGATCCAAAGCCTCCTGAGAGTGACCAGAGCTTCACAAAACTCCAGTTGTTCCTGCTGATAAGCAATCCCAGGAGAGCCCAGGAAACTGCGTCTGGAACCTCAACCGAGAGAAGGAGACTCAAAGGACACTATGCAAATACACTATGCAAATCCTATAGACTATGAGACCCCAACTGGAAAAGGAGACTCAAAAGTATATAAACCCCTACACCAGCCCCTCTAGTCGGTGTTTCCCACTCAGAACCCCTCCCTCTTGGGAGTTTTTCTCTCTCTCTCTATCTCTCTCTCTCTCTTTTTTTTTTTTTTTGCGGTACCGGGGATTGAACGCAGCAGCGTTCTACCTCCGCGCTACACCCCCGGCCCTATTTTTTATACTTTTTTATTTTGAAACCGGGTCTCACGAAGTTGCGGAGGGCCTCACTAAGGAGAGAGAGAGACAGGGAGAGAGAGAGAGAGAGAGAGAGA